>APFE030944266.1:15486-61720 GCA_000404065.3 Pinus taeda
CACCATTTCTTAAGTGCATGTAGTATTGCCAACATTTCCTTCTCATAAATAGATTTGTGTAAAAAATTTCCCTTGATTAGATGACTTTGAAAAGCAATGGGTCTTTCATCTTGCATTAAAACAACACTGATTCCATTTCTTGAAGCATCACGTTCCACAATAAAGGTTTTTCTGAAGTCCGGTGTAGCTAAGACCGGTGCTTGGCACATTGCCTCTTTAAGATGTTTGAAGGCCTTTGTTGCTTACGGAGTCCATGAAAATGCATCTTTCTTCAATAATGTTGTTAGAGGTTCTGCTATTCTCCCATAATTCTTAACAAATTTGCAATAATACCCTGTCAACCCGAGAAATCCTCGTAGATTGTGGGGATTTTCCATTCCTTAATGGCTTTAATTTTGTTAGGGTCTACCTCAACTCCTTCATGAGATACAATATGACCCAGATATTCCACCTCTTGTAATCCAAAGAAAAATTCGGATCTTATTTCATATAATTGTTTCTCCTCTAATAGTTGTAGCACCTTGTCAACATGTTCAACATGATCCTTCCAAGACTTGCTGTAGATTACTATATCATCAAAAAATGCTAACACAAATTTTCTAAGGAAGGGTTTGAAAATGGAATTCATCAAACCTTGAAATGTAGAAGGTGCATTAGTAAGGCCAAAAGGCATGACCAAAAATTCATAATGACCCTCATGAGTTCTAAATGTTGTTTTTCAAATGTCTTTAGTCTTCATTTTGATTTCATGATATCCTGAACGAAAATCAAACTTGGTGAAGTAAATTGATCCATGCAATTCATCCAGTAATTCATCAATGAAAGGAATGGGAAACTTATCTTTAATAATCAGCTTGTTGAGCTCCCTATAATCTGGACACATGCTCCATGATCCATCCTTCTTGTGCACAAATACTACTGGAGCAGAGAAAGAACTTTGACTAGGTTGAATTATACCAGCCTCTAGCATTACTGCAACCATATGTTCAATTCCACTCTTTTGGGCATAGGGATATCTGTACGGCTTGATGTTTGGAGGAACACTTCCTATAATCAAATGAATAGCATGATCATGATCACGAATAGGCGGGAGACCTTTGGGAGTCTCAAATACCTTGGAATGATTGTCCAATACTTTTTAGAGATCTGGAGAAATAGATGATTATGATGTGGAAACATCTAGCGAACATAATTTTGCAATTACACCTCTTTGTTCCTTTTTTAGAAGCTTTGTCATACCGTTAGAGCTAATTATCTTTCCTAGTTTCCCTAAAATCCCCCTTAATTCAACTTCCTTTCCTTCCGCATCAAATTTCATGAAAAGTTCTTGAAAATTAAAAGCTATTGTACCCAAGGATTGTAGCCACTGGACTCCTAGAACAGCATCAGCACCTCCCAGTGGAATGGAAAGCATTGAGCTAGTCAATACATATTCTCCTATGGATAGCTTGATATTATGGCACTCTCGAGAGAAATTTATCATTCCTCCATTTGCAACCATCACTTGACACTCTGGTGCTGGATATAGGAAGAAATTCAATTCTTTTGCTACCTTACAATGACTAAAATTGTGGGTACTTCCTGAATCAATCAACACTATTACCTTTTTCTTGTTGATTTGTCCTTCTATCTTGATGGTTTGAGGAGTGGTAATTCCAACCAATGCATTACAAGATATGGTCAGATTCATTTCTTCTTTATCTAGGCTTTGTTCCTGGATTATATCCTCATCCTTTGACCCTTCTTGCTCCTTTTCTTCTTCCTCTTCACAATCTATGTAGAATAATTTCTTCTGAGCACACTTATGACCCTTAGTGTATTTTCTATCACAACTGTAACAAAGCCCTTTTGCTGTTTTTTCTTCCAATTGTTGTGGTGTCAACCTTATAGGTTGTGGAAGGTGAGGGGTAACAACACTTCCCTCTTTATAGTTGCGACTGGTATGCTTCCTGGTTGCCATAATTTTTCTTTCCATTTTTCTTGCCAACCTAAATGCCTTCTCTAATGAATCAAGTTCCAAAAGGCGAACATCATGTTGGATCTTATCCTTTAGAGTCCCTATGAACACATCAATCCTATGCTCCTCTGGAATATTTTTTACCCTTATGTTCAATTTTTGGAACTCCTCAATGTGCTCCATTATTGAACCCTTTTGTTTGAGACTTATAAATTGGCTAAAAAAAGTGTTGCTTTTGTATCCTCATAATGTGCTATTAATTCTTCTATAAAAATTACCCAAGTGATAATTTTTTTACGAGAGAAAAGGCATTGATACCATACAAACTGATTTGGTTCCAAATATAAAGTTTCAGTACGTACCTTTTGTGTGTTTTGCACATTATTGAGATCGAAAAATTGCTCCATCGGTAATATCCTTGTTGCGGGATCCTTGCCATCAAACTTGCTCATATTGATTTTTGGAATATGGTGGGTCTTTGATCCAACATTAGAGTCTATGGAATCATGATTAAAATTTCTTTTTTTCTCATCATGAGTTTCGTTTACTACCCTTTAGTGACCATTTCTTGTAGCAACTTATTGATATTTATCTTCAATTCTTCCATGTTTGTCTTCAAATCTATCTTCAAATCATCAATCTTAGCTTCCACATCATTCATATTAGCTTCTACGCATTTCTTTAAACAATCCATCTTAGCTCCTAAGCCTTTCTTTAAAACATCCATCTTAGCTTCTACATCTTTCTTTAAACCATTCATTCTCTATTATGTTCCTTTTTGTGCAAGTGATAGTTGTTGCACTTGGTCTCATAATTGTGATATATCATGTTGCATTTCTTCCTCTTCTTCATGAGTCATGCTAGAGCTTTTAGGTTTCTTACTAGTTGTTTGCATTTTCTTTCCTCGGGGCATCAATTACTGATAGTAATTCTTTACTATGCCCTTCGAATTCCTTCAAACTAATTTTTCAAACCAAGCTTATGCAAAAATTTAAAAAACTGCACACCTATTTTCACTTTGTAGGAGATTGATATTGAATATGATGTATATCTATAATTTCGGACCATCCAGTTCTAAAATTTTGATCTGTAGTAGCCCTCGGTGTCCTCTTTCCAATTCCACAAGTCTGATCCAAATTGAATTCTCCAAGAAAGAGTTATGCGAAATCTCCCACAGTGACCTGATTATAGTCTAGTTTAGCAGAGTGAACTTGTACGACATGCCACGAGTCACTGTTTTGACCTTTGACTCTGAAAAATATATACCAGTAACTAAAATCAATCCTCTTTCTATACCTTCTTACGAAATTTCAATCTGATGCTCAGAGAGAAAGTTATGATGATTTTCCCCAGGTCACCTGTTTGGAATGCAATTCAGGAGTCTGCAAAAAGACCAAATTCCTTAGATCATATCTCCGCAAATATAGTGCGAAAATTTCTGAAATTTGGACTCAAGGTTTAGCGCAATTGCTTCTCAAACGGTTTTGTTTTGTAGATTTTGAAACATCGCAGAAAAAAAAGTTATAGTGAAAATTCCATGATGACCTATTTGGAGCAGCGAAACCCTAGAATCCAAAGCTCTGATACCAAATGTTATGAAACCAACTCAAGAAAAGGATAGAAAAGATAGATCAACGCCTTAGAATTCAGCCTCTTTGAGGGGGTAACCTCCTTTACATTACATAAATGAACAATTCTTGGATGATTCAAATGACAAAACCTCCTTTCTATATATAGGAGTCTAAGGAGTCACAATATAACCCAGCCGACCTTAACAATAATAATATAAAGCCACAAAAATAGCAATAGAGGGATTCTATGGGGCACAGTAATAAAAATATGGGGACAATAGGGGAACAACAATATTAATAAGGGATACAACTACAATAATAACGGGGTAATCACTACTATTACAGGGACCTATCAACTGTGATCACACACTATCACTTAGTCACACAATGTTGACCATCCAAAATGCATAAGACATATTTTTCTTGATGGAACAATCTTCGTGACAAGAGTGCATAAGGTGAGTGTGAAACAAGTCTATGTGATGACGACCACTCATATGCACACAATTCCATAGAATCAAGACAATATTCCCTTTGCATGACTAACGACAACCCCTATGCCCGAAAATGACACATGCTTCATAGAGAGAATGCAGACAACTATTAGGATCAAGAAGGGGAGCTTAAAATCATCATCTTAGCAACAAGCGACCAAGGATGATCGATCGAAAGATCCAAAGTAGGCTCCAAAATTTTCATGTGAGCCAAAATTTTGGAGGGTTGTTGTAGCTGATGCAAAACTTGGTGACACATTGGTAGAACACCAGCTCTTTGTATGGACCTTGTTTTGTGAAAATCGAGTCTAGCCCTTTCAAAAGTATTGTTCAATTCTTTGATCATTGTGGATTCCACACTAGCTTGGTTGAAAGATGTAGTCCCTACCATTCTCTTGATCGGTCAGCACACATTCCAAGAAAAGTCAACTTGGTTATTTGAATTGGGGATGAGGGGTATATTGATGCACAAGTATTATAACTGTCAGAGTTTAATTTTCATCTTTGGTGTTGCTCCGTTGCTTGCAGACTTAGAAAGTACCTCGATGGAGTCATACAGGAACACAATCATCCCTTTACTACTAGAAAGCCTAGTCATTACCCTGATGAAGTTACTTGCATCACATCTCTGTGTGGGAAGCCTTTCTCTTCTTCGCCATATTTATCTTTTTTTATTCTTTTTCCAAGAATTGTGCATAGGCACTTATTTATTTAAGAGGCGGAAGAGGGATCCTGACCTATTGAGAGAATAAGAGGTTGTTCCTTTAGAGAAGTATATTATGTGTACCTCTAACATAATTTTTAAGGTTCTCCCCCTCACCTTACTCTACTTGACTGATCTAACAAGGGTTAACCCAAAAGAACTGATTAGGGTGGGTGGTACTAGTTAGCGCGCAAGCATTGTGTTTTCACCAAGACTCACTCTGAACAGAATGTATTTTCCATCAAGTCATCATTTACTGAAGACAAAAAGTTTATCATAAAGAGAGAGGACAATAGATAACCAGATGTTGATAGCTATACAAGTCCTCTTAGATTCACCCGGCTTGTCTCGAGAGCCAAACACGGTTTCACAAGAGGCTAACCTATGAGTACAAGAAAGAAAAGAAAGAAAAAAGAAAATAGCAAAAGTAAAGTGAGAGAAAAACGACTAAGAAAAGCAAGAAATAAAGAAAACTCAACAAACAAGCAACAAAGCAAACTTGCAAACTAGAAGGTAAGCAAAGCAATGAAAAGAAGCAAACACTACTCCTACTCTTATGCTAAACAATGCATGGGCCTTCTCACGTGAAGTGATATTTCCAATATAGCCATTGGCACATTGGCTAGCCCATGTTGGTGAAGGCATGGTTAACAAGAAGGATATGCATGTAAACCAGCGAACAAGAAAGATAGATCAGTGAAGATGAACATACTCCAAGTTCTAAAATACCCACAAAAAGAGCGAATGCACAAAACAAACTTTCTGCATATGTACCATGGTGTTGTGACGCACTGCGTGTAGATAGTAAACATAAACACTCTTTAACTGTGACATACAAGCGAACATGAGATATACCAACTTCTTATGCTTTCCAAGTGCACACATTGTGTAGGATTCCTCCAAAGCTTGAGGAATTGGATCATGTGATTTGAGTGGAGGAAGTGAAACTTGGGCGTTTAGTTGATCTTCAATGTGAAGTAGAGAGTGATGAGGAGCCTTGGGTGTTTCTAAAATTTTCTGATTGGAAGTAGGACCAACCCCAGGACAACAAGGGCTTGACATAACCATCAGCCTAGGCTGAAGTGCCTTGATAGCCTGTGGGATTTCCACTCTGTTGATAGGTATATCATCAGAGACTAGTGGCTTAACAATGAGTGAATCAACATCATGCTCAAATGAAGTACATATATCACGACAATCACGATCTAGAAAATTCGGGATGTTGATCGACATTCTCATGATTTGATGAATCGTGTAGAGGGGTAGATGAGAATCAAGGATGTTCACCCTCTGAGGTTTCAAAAATTATAGATGACAGAAGTGACATATTCTCAGAGGAATATGTGTCCTCTCTACAATGTAATGATAGACTAACATCCAGTGTGTCCTCTTAACGATCGAAAGTAGAAACATATGAAAATGAGTTTTCACAAGGAGGATCAAAAGTGGTAGAATCACAAGGGATGTTAGGATAGACCGTATGAAGTGCGAATGGAAGGGAGTCATCCTTCACCGGGGGTTCTTCTTTAGATTCCTGAACACACTCATCATGCATGATAGTGCAGGTTGGCTACACAACACCAAATCCATCGACAACTTCATCCTCGTTCAAAAATAGTGTGGAGTCCATAATGGAAGAAGACAAGACAGTACAATCCGAAGGATCAACAAAAAGTTGGGATAGAGGTTGAGGTAATAGGCCTACATGACAACCGATAGGCTACAATCTAAATTTGTATAGATATCAATAGCAGGTGGGGTAGGAGGATGTGACGGTTCAATCGATTTATGTGCATATTCTCCCACATCACTCTACGATGGTGGAGTTGTTTAATGAGGGGAAGGCAGGCAGGCAATCACTTGTGGCAGCAACTGTCTCTGCTTGTGATTACACATCTCCATAATTGAAGTATGTTGAGTGGGATTCGAATGATTTTAATAATTTCATATTTTCAAATATGTAAAGAAGATACTTAAATTTTCCATTGAAAAATTCCAAATGAATTTCATCTTCAGGAAATTGCCATGTGAAATTACAAAAGCATGTGTGAAACTGTTCAACTGATTCATCAGGTGCTTTCCATAATTTTAGAATTTGTTTGTTGAGTGCTTTATGGTCAAAATTATTGAAAGCATAATCTATCTCTAGACCATATGAGGGAGAGAATGAATAGACTTTTAGGGAAGTGTGGCATACCAATGCAGTGGGTTCCCTTGAAGCATGTATGTGAACAGCGTGCATGTCATGTAATCTTCAAAGATTTCATGTCTTTCATAGGAGCCTACACTGCCAACCATGTGTATATTCAAGCCAACTTGGCCTCCACCATCATATGTTTTATCTGACAAGTTATTCCAGAGCTCTTCCGATATTTGAAAGTCGTTTCCATAATACATACACTCAAAAGAGAAATTATGTGTTTAGTCATGATAAATATGCAAATATTCAAAATAGATTGTAAGGACTTAACTTGTTATATGGCCCTCCATCTAGCACGAGAAATGTTAACAGTGTTGGACCCACCAACATTCAGGGGATCTCCTAGATATGAATTCCCACCTAGACCTCATACCATTTTGTGTAGGAGTCTCATTTGGTACGATGGCCTGGTTGCCATTATCTTAAATATATGTGTTAGCTCTTGATTGTCATCACGTGAGAGTGGTCTTCTTTGTCTTTGAATGATCCAGGTGGCTCTAGAGACACACACAAGACAAAGAGGATTTATGAACACTTGAAAATCAAAGTGTTCAAAATGATGTTGACCCAGGACCAAATCGTAGACCTCGTCGTTCTGATTGTGACGGTGTGAATGGTTCATCAATCCAATCCTGTATGCGAAAGTTAGAAGCAGTCAAAGTTGGGTTGACTTTTTGATGACTGGGCAAACTTAACTTGGAAACAATTTGGACTTTTTCCAGCTACCGATTCTAGCCAAATTGGGCTGGATTCTGGGTGAAATTGTGGGGTCGTTAAAATCACTCCTATGGCTAAAATTAGAATTTCTTAAAAAAGGCATTTTTTTGCTATTAAAAACAAAAGAAATAATAATAAACAAAGGGGTGGGCGCCACCAACCCCACCACCCCCAACTCACAATATGTATCAAATAAGGTGAGGCTGGTAGGAGTTGAGCCCACTCGACCATGTGGGCTGGCCCACTAGGTGGCGTCGTAACAAATCACACCCCACATATAAAACAAGCCCAACCATTTATTGCAATGAACCACAGACAAAGAGAAAAGCACGACATTGGGTACGGTGGGCGGGTCACCCAATGCGGGCTTGGCCCGACTGAAAAATTAATTTTAAATTAATTTTGTTTTGCAATGTATGAAAAAAGGAGGGGGCGGGGTTTGAACACCTAACCCCCTCCTTAATAAATGGATCATAAACCAACTCAGGCAACTAACTCATTGGTGAATCCTCCCAAAAAATCAAATTAACTTGGATTTTTTCAATGCATGGGTAGGCAGATGGAGGAACCAATAATGGGCATGTAAACTGCGACAATTTACTTTTTTATTAAATTTTATGCAGGTGGAACCATGAATTTTGCAGGAAGGCCAAATTTCTACTTTTTTCAGAATTTAAAAAAAATTATATGGATTCAACACCTCGCAATGCCACGAACCCAATGGCCTTTTCCATGTCTCCATCACAGATGTAAATTTTTTTAGCCATTGTTAGTATGAGGATGGAACCATGATTCTTGCAAAAAAAGGGAGCAGAACCATGATCCTTGCAATTTTCGTCAATAGGTAATTTTTCTCCATGTTGGAATATAGTCAAGTTTATAGTCGTTTTTCATGGTTTTCTGCAGGTATCACAATGAATAAGCCAAATTCACCTTTGGAGTTGCAGATTTCTAGTCCACCCTTGGAGCAAAATGTTTGAGGATTCTAGGGGTATTCTAAAAGATTCCTTGAGCCCCATATTCTCAACTTCTCGGAATTCAAATATTGGACAGTCAATTTTGCACTATTCGACGTCACAAATCTAATGTTGCATTCAGATTTCTCATTCTCACATTTGATTCTTCAACCACTTTTTTAAGTGGGATGTAGGTGTCACCATTCATTTATGAGGAACCATTTCCATGCGATTGATGCCATGAGATTGATGGTCCGAGCAGCTTTAGTAGTTTGATATCCGCTTCTTCAGATGGCCCTTTGTTGTGAGGTATATGCAATGTTCATGTACGTATTTTGTTCTGAATTGTGCTGCACAAGTCCTTGATTGATGTTGGATGTGGGATCATGTTTCTTACTCATTTTTATGATTCCTGCTTGATGTGACGTTGAATCGCCAATGTGATGTACTTGTTGTCATGATTCATCATGTTGTGCTTTGAGATCCGTTTGTTGTATGTTGATGGAATATTCATGTGTCAACACACATGTTTGCTTTGAGATCCCTTTTATGCCATGTTGGCGAGATGCTCATCATGCATGAGTTTTGTGTCATACTGATAGGAGTCTTTTGACTGAGAGTTCCTATAGTGGAACATATCTTAGAGCCACTCCTACATGAGGGCATTTTCCTTGTATGTTCGTGACATCATCTCTTGTGTACATCATCACTATTGACAACACTTAATGCAGCGGCCTACACTATCTTGACACTGGGGCCCGGAGACATAGTCCCTCTTGGATGAACTCCATCATCAATGGCTTATGTTTTTATGTTGTTGATGATTGTCATGTTCCTTTTCTTTACAACATGCACATGTATTCATTTATGTTCCTTTTAAAAATGAAATTTAACTCATCATGAAAGTAAAAGGTCTTGGAAGGGTCTCTCGTCACACCCGGACCTGGACCAAGTGGTATCAGAGCAGTATTTATGTTGATGTGAATTGCAGCGTGAACAATGCAATATGCAATGACAAAGGATGAAAAAGCGATGTACCAAACCATGCTCAACATTTCCAAAAATGTAGAGATAATGTATGAAACTATATAGAAAGAGATAGAGGAAAAGGAGCGAGTGCATCTTTAGTTGCAAGCCACGAAAGAGACCCTGCAAGAACTCAAGCATAGCAACCAAAATATTCAAACAGAGAACACTGAATTGAATATGTGTCTACATGAAGAGAAAGAGGAGAAACATAGTTTGCTACGACAACTACAAGCAATGGACAAGGCCTTGGAAAAAATGCAGCGAGACCCATGTGAGGTAAAGAGTAGTTGTCCATCTTCATGTATATTTCCTAATGATGATTTCGTTGTTTTTTAAAACCACACCACAGGAATTAGCTCCAAACTATTGAATAAGATGGGGTATGAAAGAAAAGGCTTGGGCGTTAATGGCCAAGGCATTGTCAACCCCATCAAAGTAGAGGAATTACCCCATCAGGCAAGAATTGGGTATGTTAGAAAGGAAGTTGGGGAATGCACCATGATAGTTACTGAACCAACTACAATGGATGATGATAAACCCTCATCAATTCTTTCCAAATCAAAAGAGCAGGTAAAAGATGTTGATTTATTTTCTGTTTCGTCTTCACATAGTATGAGTTATGTTGGAGATTTCGAGATCCCAATTCTAAGGACAAACATGAGGCTCCTTACAAGGATGAGGCATGAGGAGGAAGAAGAAATTGGTGTTAATAACCAAGGCGTAACTCAACCTTTGGAGGTTGTGCAGGAACATTGATTTGCAAGCTCAAGGTACACTAAAGGAGAATGCTCAAAGGTGTCCGATTCATTTGAGACATCGTCGAAATGGTCGAGGAAAGAGAATGATTGGAAAACATCCCCATCATCCCATGGTAGTTTCTATTACAAGGAGAGAGATGAGGCAAGCTCTCATCACCATACTGACACTAGAAACATCAAGGAAAGGTATAACCACTTTTGACATTCGAATGTTCATTTCGAGTATACTCATGTTGTTAATGATGAACGTAAAACATGGCATCGAAAGACATGTACCTTTTGTGGATTTCATAACCACACATTTTCTAAGTTTTGGAAAAGAATGGCAACACACGAAAGGATGAGGCGTGAAACACCCCCTCAAAAGCATGTAAAGAAGCAGGTTAAGAAAATATGGAGGAATAAAACCTATTGCAGTCATTGCGATAGAAGTGGCCATCAAAGAGCTACTTGTAGGAGGCTCCATCCAGATCAGTGCCTTAGAGACAAAGCATTGGTGCGTGAACCAGGTGAAGCAGTTGTTCAACAAGCAAAACCACTACAAGGAGGTGACCCATTCACCTTGATAAGTGAAAAATGGTTTCTAGACATGTTTCCATTCAATGATCGTGCTTTTGTAAATCATTTGTTTCATTTTAAAATGTAAAAATGATAACGTATTTCCATCACTTGTTCAGCAAAAATGATGTTAGGTCTTATTTTTTGTTGCATGATAAACTGTGAAAGTGATGTTATCACTTGTAAAAACAATAGTGTTTGGTCTTATGCTTGTAAATCATGTGTTGCAGTGATGATGTGTTTTCCATCACTTGTTGAAGCAATAGTGATCTGTTGGCCTTGTTTTTGTAGCTGGGGTATTGCATCCATCTTGTTGTAAACTTGACCACCAAGTATGTGTTATAAACTTGTGGCAAGTGTGGGACGCTTGGGTCATTAGTTGATCATGAAATTCAAGCATGTAATTTGCAAAACAATGTACTACAGGTTGTAGAGATTACGAGTGTCAGCTCATCGCTTAAGGCTCTGATGAACAAAGGTGAAGGAGATGGAAGCAAGACCTTTTGAGGATGCTTGTGATGAAGACAAGGTACAGAGAAGTTGCAGATTATTTTTCATGCTTTTGGAGGACCAAAAGGTCCTCAATGGGGACGATTGATTCAAGTGGCTCCAGAGACACACACAGGACAAAGAGGTTATATGAATGCTTGAAAATCAAAGTGTTCAGAATGATGTTGACCTAAGACAAGAGCATAGACCTTTTTGTTCTGATCACGACGGTGTGAACGGTTCATCAATCCAAGTATGTATGTGAAAGTTAGAAGTAGTCAAAGTTGGGTTGACTTTTTGATGACTGGGTAAGCTTAAGGAGGCCACAATTTGGACTTTTTCCAGCCACTAGATTCTGGCCAACCTGGGCTGGATTCCAGGCGAAATTGTGGGGTTATTAAAATCAATCCTACAGCTAAAATTCAAATTTCTTAAAAATGGCATTTATTTGTTATTAAAAACAAAAAAATAAAATTAAAAAATGGGGTGGGGACCACCAACCCCACCACCCCTAACTCACCATACATATCAAATAAGGTGAGGCCAGTGGAAGTTGAACCCAATCGGCCATGTGTGCTGGCCCACCAGGCGGCCTCGTAACAAATCACACCCCACATATAAAACAAACCCAACCACTTATTGCAATGAGCCATGCACAAAGAAAAAAGCATGGAGGTGGGTACGGTGGGTGGGCCGCCCAAGGCGGGCTTGGCCAAACTGAAAATTTAATTTTAAATTAATTTTGTTTTGCAATGTATGAAAAAAGGAGGGCGTAGGGTTTGCGTGCCGACCTCCTCCTTGATAAATGGATCATAAACCAACTCAATCAACTAAGTCATTGGTAAATTCGCCGAGAAAAATTATATTAACCCGAATTTCTTTACTGCACGGTGAGGCAGATGGAGGAATTAGGAGTGGGCATGGAAACCAAGACAATTAGTTATTTTGTTAATTTTTATGCAGGTGGAAACATGAATTTTGCAGCAGGGCCAAATTTCCACTTTGTTAGAACTTGACAAATTTTATATGGATTCAACACCTCTCAATGCCACGAAACTAATGGCATTGTCTGTGTCTCTATTAGAGTTCTACATTTTTTGGCCATTTTCAGTATGAGGATGGAACCATGATTGCTGTAAAAAATAGGGAGTGGAACCATGATCCTTACAATTTTCCTTAGGAGGTAATTTTTTTCGATGTCGGAATATAGTCAAGTTTACAGTTGTTTTTCATGGTTTTCCGCGGGGATACAATGGTGAAGCTAGATTCGCCTTTGGAGTTGTAGATTTCCAGTCCACCCATGGAGTAGAATCTTTGAGGAATCTAGGGGGAATATAAAAGATTCCTTGAGCCCCAAATTTTCAACTTCTTTGAATTCAAATATTGGAAAATCAATTTTGCACTATTCGACGTCACAAATCTGATGGTGCATTGAGATTTCTCATTTTCACATTCTATTATTCAACCACTTTTCTAAGTGGGATGCAGGTGTCAGCATTCATGTGTGAGGAGCCATTTCATGTGATTGATTCCATGATATTCATGATCCGAGTAGCTTCAGCAGTATGGCATCTGCTTCTTCAGATGGCCCTTGGTTGTGAGGTATATGCAGTGTTCTTGTACTTATTTTGCTATGCATTGTGTTGCACATGTCCTTGATTGATGTTGGATGTTGGATCTTGTTTCTTACTCATTTTAATGATTCTTGCTTGATGTGATGTGGAATCGCCTATGTGATGTACTTTTTGTCATGATTCATCATGTTGTGTTTTGAGATCCCTTTTTTGTATGTTGATGGGATACTCATGCGTTGCCATGCATGTTTGCTTTGAGATCCCTTCTATGCCATGTTGGTAGGTGATCATCATGCATGAGTTTTGTGTCATACTGATAGGAGTCTTTTGACTGAGAGTTATTGTAGTGGAATGTCTCTTAGAGCCACTCCTATGTGAGGGAATTTTTCTTGTATGATCGAGATATCATCTCTTGTGTACATCATCACTATTGGCAACACTTAATGCAACGACCTACACCATCTTGACACTGGGCCCGGAGATGTAGTCCCTTCTAGATGAACTCCATTATAAACGTCTTATGTTTTTATGTTGCTAATGATTGTCATGTTCCTCTTCTTTATAGCATGCACAAATATTCATTTATGTTTCTTTTAAAAATGTAATTTAACACATCACGAAAGTAAAAGGTCTTGGAAGGGTCCTTCGTCACACCCAGAATTGGATGAAGTGGTATCAGAGTGGTCTTTGCGTTGATGTGAATTGTAGCATGAAGAATTGAATGTGCAGCAATAGAAGATGAGAAATAAATGTACAAGACCATGCTCAACATTTCCAAAAGGGTAGGTATAATGTATAAAAATATATAGAAAGAGACAGAGGAAAAGGAGCGATTTCAGCTTCAGTTTCAAGCCGTGGAAGAGGCCTTGGAAAAAATGCAGCGAGACCCATGTGAGGTACAAAGTAGTTGTCCATCTTCATGTATATTTCTTGATGATGATATCGCTACCTTTGAAAATCACACCATAGGAATTGGCTCCAAAATATTGAATAAAATGGGGTATGAAGGAAAAGGCTTAGGCGTTAATGGCTAAGGGATTGTCAACCCCATCAAAGTAGAGGAATTACCGCATCAGGCAGGACTTTGGTATATCAAAAACGAGGTTGGGGAATGTGCCATGACAATTAGCGAACCACCAACAATGGATGATGAGGCACAAGGAGGAAGAAGAACTTGGTGTTAATAACCAAGGCATAACTCAACCTTTGGAGGTTGTGCACAAACATCGATTTGTAGGCTCAAGATACACTAAAGAAGAATACCCGAAGGTGTCATATTCGTCCAAGACATCGTCGAAATGGTCGAGGAAAAAGAATGATGGGAAAACATCCCCATCATCCCATGGCAGTTTCCATTGCAAGGAGAGAGCTGAGGAAAGCTCTCATCACCATACTGATGCCAAAGATAGCAAGGAAAGGTATAACCACTCTCGACATTCAAATGCTCATTTCGAGTATACTCATGTTGTTAATGATGAATGTAAAACATGGCATTGAAAGACATGTACCTTTTGTGGATTTCATAACCATACATTTTCTAAGTGTTGGAAAAGAATGGCAACCAACAGAAGGATGAGGCATGAAAGACCCCCTCAAAAGCATGTAAAGAAGCAGGTTAAGCAAATATGGAGGAAAAAAACCTATTGCAGTCATTGCGACAGAAGTGGCCACCAAAGAGCCACTTGTTGGAGGCTCCATCCAGAGCAGTGCCTTAAAGACAAGGCATCAGTCAATGAGCCAGGTGAAGCAGTTGTTCGACTAGCAAAACCACCACAAGGAGGTGACCCATTCACCTTGATAAGTGAAAAATGGTTTCTAGAAATGTTGTCATTTCATGGTCGTGCTTTTGTAAACCATTTGTTGCATTTTAAAATCTAAAAGTGATTATGTATTTCCATCACTTGTTCAGGAACAATGATGTCAGGTCTTATTTTGTGTTGCATGATAAACTGTGAAAGTGATGTTATCACTTGTCAAAACAATAGTGTTTAGTATTATGTTTGTAAATCATGTGTTGTAGTGATGATATCTTTTCCATCACTTGTTGAAGCAACAATGATATGTTGGCCTTGTTTTCATAGCTGGGTTATTGCATCCATCTTGTTGTAAAGTTGAACACTGAGTATGTGTTATAAACTCATGGCAAGTGTGGGATGCTTGCGTCATTAGTTGGTCATGAAAGTTAAGCATGTAATTTGCAAAACAATGTACTACATGCTGCGAAGGTTGCAAGTGTTGGCTCATTGCTTAAGGCTTCGACGAAAAAAGGTGAAGGAGATGGAAGCGAGACCTTTTGAGGATGCTTGTGATGTAGATAAGGTACAAAGAAGTTGCATATTATTTTTTCATGCTTTTGGAGGACCAAAAGCTCCTCAGTGGGGAGGATTGATCTAGGTGGCTCCAGAGACACATATAGGACAAAGAGGATTTATGAACGCTTGAAAATAAAAGTGTTCAGGATGATGTTGAACTAGGACCAGAGCGTAGACCTCATCGTTCTGATCACGGTGGTCCAAATGGTTTATTAATCTGAGTCTGTATGCGAAAGTTAGAAGTAGTCAAATTTAGGTTGACTTTTTGACGACTGGGCAGGCTTCAGGAGGCCACAATTTGGAATTTTTTTGGCCACCGGATTCCAGCCAACTTGGGTCGGATTCTAGGAGAAATTGTGGGGTTGTTAAAATTACTCTTATGGCTAAAATTCAAATTTCTTAAAAATGGCATTTGTTTGTTATTAAAAAAAATAATAATAATAAAAAAAGGGGGTGGGCGCCACCAACCCCACCACCCCCAACTCACCATACATATCAAATAAGCAGAGGCCAGCGGGAGTTGAACCTACCCGGCCACGTGGGCTGGCCCACTAGGCGACCTCATAACAAATCACACCCCACATATAAAACAAGCCCAACCATTTATTGCAACGAACCACACACAAAGAAAAAAACATAGAGGTGGGCACGGTGAGTGAGCCGCCCAAGGCGAGCCCGGCCCAACCAAAAAATTAATTTTTTTTGAAATGTATGAAAAAAGGAGGGGGTGGGGTTTGACCGCCCGACCTCCTCCTTAATAAATGGATAATAAACCAACTCAGCCAACTAACTCATTGGTAAATCCTCCCAAAAAAATCATATTAACCTGGATTTCTTCATTGCACGGGGAGGAAGATCGAGGAACCAAGAGCAGGAATGGAAACCAAGACAATTAATTTTTTTATTAATTTTTATGCGAGTGGAAACATGAATTTTGCATGTGGGCCAAATTTCCACTTTGTAAGAATTTGACAAATTTTATATGGATTCAGCACCTCTCATTGCCATGAACCCAATGGTGATGTCTGTGTCTCCATCATATTTCTGCATTTTCTGGCCATTTTCAGTATGAAGATGGAACCATGATTCTTGCAAAAAACAGGGAGCGAAACCATGATCCTTGCAATTTTCCTTAGGACGTAATTTTTCTACGTGTCAGAATATAGTCAAGTTTACTGTCGTTTTTCATGGTTTTCCACAGGGATTGCAATGGCAAAGCCAGATTCGCCTTTGGAGTTGCAGATTTCTAGTCCACCCATGGAGCAAAATCTTTGAGGAATCTAAAAGATTCCTTGAGCCCCAGATTCTCAGCTTCTCGGAATTCAAATATTGGACAGTCGATTTTTCACTATTCGACGTCACAAATCTGATGATGCATTCAGATTTCTCATTCTCACATTCTATTCTTCAGCCAATTTTTAAAGTGGGATGTAGGTGTTAGCATTCATGTGCGAGGAACCATTTCCATGTGATTGAGACCATGATATTGATTGTCTGAGCAGCTTCAGCAGTTTGACATCCGCTTGTTCAGAAGGCCCTTAGTTGTGAGGTATATGCAGCGTTGATGTACTTCTTTTTCTATGTATTGTGTTGCACAGGTCCTTGTTTGATTTTGGATGTGGGATCTTGTTTCTTACTCTTTTTTATGATTCCTTGTTGATGTGACACGGAATTGCCTATGTGATGTACTTGTTGTCATGATTCATCATGTTGTGTTTTGAGATCCCTTTGTTGTATGTTGATGGGATACTCATGTGTCACCATGCATGTTTTCTTTGAGATCCCTTCTATGCCATGTTGGTGGGATGCTCATCATGCATGAGTTTTGTGTCACACTTATCAGAGTCTTTTGACTGAGAGTTCCTGTCGTGGAACATCTCCTAAATCCACTCCTGAATGAGGGAATTTTCCTTGTATGATTGCGACATCATTTGTTGTGTACATCATCGCTATTGACAACACTTAATGCAACTGCCTACATCATTTTGACATTGGGGCCTGGAGATGTAGTCCCTCCTAGACCAACTTCGTTATCGAAGGCTTATGCTTTTATGTTGCTGATGATTGTCATGTTCCTCTTCTTTACAACATGCACATGTATTCTTTTATGTTTCTTTTAAAAATGCAATTTAACACATCACTAAAGTAAAAGGTCTTGGAAGGGTCCTTCGTCACACCCGAACCTAGATCAAGTGGTATCAAAGTAGTCTTTGGGTTGATCTGAATTGCAGCGTGAACAATGGAATGTGTAGTGACAGAGGATGAAGAAGCAATATACGAGACCATGCTCAACATTTCCAAAATGGTAGAGATAATGTACGAAACTCTATAGAAAGAGACAGAGGAAAAGGAGCGATTGCGGCTTCAGTTGCAACCCATGGAAGAGGCCTTGGAAGAACTGAAGCATAACAACCAGAATCTTCAAATAGGGAACGTTGAATTGAAGATGCGTCTACATGAAGAGAAATAGGAGAAACATAGTTTGCTATGATAGCTACAAGCAAAGGAAGAGGCCTTGAAAAGCTACAGCGAGACCCATGTGAGGTAAAAAGAAGTTTTCCATCTTCATGTATATTTCTTGATGATGATTCTGGTATTTTTGAAAATCACACCATAGTAATTGGCTCCAAACTGTTGAAAAAAATGGGGTATGAAGGAAAAGGCTTGGGTGTTAATGGCCAAGGCATTGTCAACTCCATCAAAATAGAGGAGTTACACCTTCAAGAAGGACTTGGTTATGTCAGAAAGGAAGCTGGGGAATGCACCACAATAGTTAGCGAACCACCAACAATGGATGATGAGAAACCCTCATCAGTTCTTTCCAAATCGAATGAGGAGATAAAAGTTGTTGATTTCCTTTCGGTTTCATATTCACATAGTGTGAGTTCTATTGGAGATTTGGAGATCCCAATTCCAGGGACAAACATGAGGCTCCTTACAAAGATGAGGCACAAGGAGGAAAAAGAACTTGGTGTTAATAACCAAGGCATAAATCAACCTTTGGAGGTTGTGCACGAACATTGATTTGCAGGCTCAAGATACACTAAAGGAGAATGCTTGAAGGTGTCAGATTCACCCGAGACATCGTTGAAATGGTTGAGGAAAGAGAATGATGGGAAAACATCCCCATCATCCCATGGTAGTTTCCATTGCAAGGAGAGATCTGAGGCAAACTCTCATCGCCATACTGATGCTAGAGACAACAAGGAAAGGTATAATGAACCTCGACATTCGAATTTTCATTTCGAGTATGCTCATATTGTTAATGATGAATGTAAAACATGGCATCGAAAGACATGTACCTTTTGTGGATCTCATAGACATACATTTTCTAAGTGTTGGAAAAGAATGGCAGCACACAAAAGGATGAGGCATGAAAGACCCCCTCAAAAGCATGCAAAGAAGCAGGTTAAGAAAATCTAGAGGAAGAAAACCTATTATAGTCATTGTGACAGAGGTGTCCATCAAAGAGCCACTTGTTGGAGGCTCCATCTAGAGCAACGCCTTAAAGACAAAGCCTCAGTGCATGAACTAGGTGAAGTAGTTGTTTGACAAGAAAAACTGCCACAAGGAGGTGACCCATTCACCTTGATAAGTGAAAAATGGTTTCTAGACATGTTGTCATTTCATGGTTGTGCTCTTGTAAATCATTTGTTGCATTTTAAAAGGTAAAAGTGATGACCTATTTCAATTGCTTGTTCAACAACAATGATGTTTGGTCTTGTTTTGTGTTGCATGATAAATTGCGAAAGTGATGTTATCACTTGTCAAAACAATAGTGTTTGGTCTTATGTTTGTAAATCATGTGTTGCAGTGATGATGTGTTTTCCATCACTTGTTGAAGCAACAATGATATGTTGGCCTTGTTTTCATAGCTAGGGTATTGCGTCCATATTGTTGTAAACCTAACCACCAAGTATGTGTTATAAACTCGTGGAAATTGTGGGACGCTTGAGTCATTAGTTGGTCATGAAAGTCAAGCATGTAATTTGCAAAACAATGTACTACAGGTTGTAGACGTTGCAAGTGTCTGCTCATCGCTTAAGGCTCTGACAAACAAAGGTGAAGGAGATGGAAGCAAGACCTCATTGTTTTGATCGTGGCATTGTGAACAGTTTGTCAATTCGAGTCTGTATGTGAAAGTTAGAAGTAGTCAAAGTTGGGTTGGCTTTTTGATGACTGACAGGCTTAAGGAGGCCACAATTTGGACCTTTTCTAGCCATTGGATTCTGACCAACTTGGGTCAGATTCTGAGTGAAATTCTAGGGTTGTTGAAATCACTCCTATGAGTGAAAATTTGAATTTCTTAAAAATGGCATTTTTTGTTATTAAAAACAAAAAAAATAATAATAAAAAAGGGGGTGGGGGCTACCAACCCCACCACCCCCAACCAACCATAGATATCAAATAAGGTGAGGCCAGTGGGAGTTGAACCTGCCTGGCCATGTGGGCTGGCCCACTGTGCTGCCTCGTAACAAATCACACCCCGCATATAAAACAATCCCAACCATTATTGCAACAAACCATACACAAAGAAAATCACGGAGATGGGTATTGCAGTGTATGAAAAAAGGAGGGGGCAGGGTTTGACCGCTTGATCTCCTCCCTAATAAATGGATCATAAACCAACTCAGCAAGCTAAATCATTGGTAAATCCACCTAGAAAAATTATATTAACCCAAATTTCTTCAGTGCACAGGGAGGCAAATGGAGGAACCAGAAGAGGGCACAGAAACCGAGACAATTAATTTCTTTATTAATTTTTATGCGGGGGGAACCATGAATTTTGCAGGAGGGCCAAATTTCCACTTTTTCAGAATTTGATAGATTTTATATGGATTCAGCCCCTCTCGACACCATGAACCCAATGGCGCTATCCATGTCTCCATCAGAGTTCTGTATTTTTTGGCAGCTTTCAGTATGAGGATGGAACCATGATCCTTGCAATTTTCCTTAGGAGGTAATATTTCTCCATGTTGGAATATAGTCAAGTTTACAGTCATTTTTCATGGTTTTCCATATGGATCACAATGGTGAAGCAAGATTCACCTTTGAAGTTGCAGATTTCCAGCACACCTAATGCAGGAGCATTCCACCCAAGGAGAATCATTGCAATTAAGTAGACATACGGGGTCATGTATTTTTAGGAAGTTGGATTCGTAAGTGATAAATTGATGTAATATTAGGCTTTTGAGAGCATAGAATAGAAATTAGTTAGATAGTGAGAGGAAGTTGTAAATTCTCTCAAATAAATGAGGACATGAGTGGTGAATAAATGACAAGAGTTAGAAGTCAATCAGGACTCTTAAAATAGTTTCATGATTCAAGGGACAAGAGAGAGATTTTAGGAATTAATTGAAGTAGAAGTGGATAGAGAGGATTTAGGAGTCAGTTCAATAGATTTAGGAATGGAACTAGAATTAGTAAGAGATTTCTGGTATAAATGTAAGCCTACGGGAAGAGTAGAGAATAGGCCACGGTATGGAAGCACAAGCCTGTGGGAGACACAGAGTCTCGGATATCTAATTGACTGTTTATATTTATATATATAGATGTTTATTCTTGACTGTGTCAGTGTGTTGAAGAATATTTCATGAATGAACTACATGTGAATTTGTAGGCTCTGTAACAGGTTGCAGACATAATTTTGAAGGACGAAGAGGAACAAAATGATTCAAAGGAATCATGAATGAATCCTTTAATCCAATTGAGGAAACAATGTGAAGCTCTGGGGTGAAATAGCGAAGTGAGATTTTGTAGAAGAGTAAAGCTCAGAGGTAGCTGAGCAGCGGAAGCAGAAGGTGGAGTTATGAAGAACTACGCAAGTGAAGTGGAGGATCATAATGGGTCATTGAATCCATTAGAGGGATTAAACCCAAGCTTAGGAGGAATCGCACAGTAAAACAATAGAAAGGCTGAAACCTTTGAAGAAGAGAAAAACTACAAAAGAACTGGAGACTTAGCGTAAATTCTAAGTAAAAAGGAGGAGTGAAAGAGTAAAGTTTTAATGCACAACAACCATTGGATCTTATAGATCAACAGTCCAGATCATGTCACATGAGATTGTGTTGAAATATCGCATCAATTGAATTTAACTAAGGAAGGCGGTTTTGTAATAGGGAAAGTGGATTTCAGGCGGCCTCAAAACTGTAAGTGGTATTGAAGGATGAGTGCCGATTCCACTCATCAAACGACGTGTGGAAACGAGAGGAGAGAGGAAACCACTTTATCGAGTGGTTAGTCCTCATGCTTGTTATCTACCCGATATCAATGATAGTTGTCAGATCTGTCGGGTGCATATCGTAGGTGGAGAATGGGCACGCAAGTTTAAATGGTTGGGAGTAATATCAACCGTTGGATAGAGGATACAACGGATGGTGAATTTTTGATCAGAGGCTTCGTTGATCAGAGATTGGGATAATTAGAGTTCAGAGAAGTAGCCTTGTGGAGCAAATAAAGGTGTCGACCCGACGGAGTTATAACAACAAGTGCATAATATTTGACATCCGGCCTAGGGGTTGTAGCAGGGTTTTCCTGTGTATTTCTTGTATTGTGTTAAAGTTTTGTGTCCGAGTGTTTAAAGGCTTAAGCATTATTTAAACGCTTCCGACAGTCACATATCGAAGTTGGAGGGTGATGAGGCATGTATGTGTTAAAGACCCACGGAAGTCCGATACCTGATTGCGATAAAGGTGTATCTCGGGATCTATGCAGAAACCGTACCAAGGCAAAAAGATATGAAGTGCGGGAGTTTTCCTTTGTAATTGGTTATAAAGGACAAGAGGGCCGATAGAAGATTTATATGTTAAACACATACATAACCAAGGTTTAAAGAGGGAAAAGGTTATATATATGTGGCCTTAAGGGTTAACGAAGGTTATGAAGAGGTAAATATTCCCGATCAGGAAGAATTAATGGAAGGCTTTAATAAAGGGTTGATGAAGGCTTGAGGATTGATTTAATTCCCAACAGAAGGGTTTAAGCGGGGTGATTAATTTCTGATATAAAAGAAAAGGTGAATCAATGTTTAGACTTTGTTAAGTCTATGAATCATTCCGCATAATTATAAAAGAGGGCCTTAACCATTTATGGTTGAAGATTTGTCTCCTTTGAGAGTTAAATACCTGGGAAAAATGTGTGGATGCATTTTATATGCATACTATGGGTGTAGGCAGGGGTAACTCGTCATCATTTTTTATCAGAGAAGGTTTGTAATTAAAACTGTTGGGGTTAAATATAACAGAGAAATTCTATGTGAAAGAATTAAAAGAAAAGTTATGTGTTAAGGTGTTTATGCAGGCAAGGAAGGATCATATTCTAATCTGAAAAAAGAAGGCGCATAGAGGTGATGTGTAGTAGAACTTGCAGATGCAAGAGACAGAGGACAATCTATACAAAGTACAGGTGGAATGGTGAAACAAGATCATGCTGGGATCTTGAAGCTGATGTGATATGTTGAGAATGTGTGTTTTTATACTAATGCACAAGTGACAGCAAGAGAAGCTGTGAGAGGAGAACCAGATGTGTTCTTGGAGATAGAGTAAGGAAAATACTCTGATGGACAAGTGGCAGTGAACCTGAAGAATCCAGTGAGAGATTGGACAGAGAGGACAGCTAAAGTGTTCTCAAGAGAGAGTGAGTGATTGCAGAATCCTGGAAGGAGCAAAGGTGTTGCTCAAGGGAAGGTCCCAAATAGAGGACCCGTTCTTACCAAAATATCAAGTGAGGAGAGCTTAGTGAGGTAAGATTGCAGCGAGGAGGAATAGTTATTACAAAGGCTTGCTGCAGAAGAGTAAGGAGCTCATGAAGAAAGAGGAGAAGAAGATGACTACTGATAGTGATAGTAGAGGTTCAAAGAGAAGCCACAATAGAAGAAAGATGAAAAAAGAGGATGCGAAGGATAATGGAAGGAGGATGAGTCAAGATGAAATTAACAAAGAGATTGTAGAGGTAAAAGAAAAACTCAAGGCATTAAGAAGAATACTAGAGGAAAACTAGAGACTAGGTTCGATCTTGAGGAAGAATCCATTGGAATGGCATAAGTTGCATAGAAGGCTACAACAAAAGCAAGTAAGGTGGCTGAGGGAAAAACTCAAGGAAGCTGAGTTGGAAATGGAAGAGTCCATTTGTGAACTAGAATAGGGAGAAATTCTGGGAGAAAGTGAAGATGAATAGTTGAAGACTGAAACTTCAAGTGAGGCCAAAGGGTCACATGATTTTAAATCTGACAATTTATGTATGTTTGCAGGTGAAACATATAAAGAAGGACAATTTTCTGATATTGTCATAAAAGAGGAAGAAGACAAGTAGAATCTAAATTATGTTTTGGAAGAAGATGAGATAGACAGGTCTCATATGTAGTTTGGGAAAGTTATCAAGCAACCAAGTGAAGGGCTTGAGGAGATTGAAAAGGAGACCATTTAAGAATTTCTGAATCATATGAAGGATTTAGAACAACAAAGAGATATGATGGTTGAACCATCAAGTGGGACCATAGTGTCTTATGTTTTCAAGACTGATAGTTTGTCTATGGATGCAGAACAAATGCAGGAGAATATTAATGCAGATGGTGATACAAAGATAACTCTTGGAGAAGGTGAACAACAAGAGATTAACGAAAAACTTGAAGAAGAAACTATGTTACCTGAAAACATAGTAAAGTATCATCAATTCACCACGATGATAGGCATAGAGGAAATAGCCATGGAAGTTGTTGAGATAGGCAGGAAAAGAGAAGGACATCTACTGGAAGATGTTAAGAAGGAAGAAGTCTATGCAAAAGACTTAGCAAAAGGAAAAAGGGCATCTGATGAATTCTCAATAACAAAGGAAGGTATGGAAAATTGTGTGAAATTTCCAAATTATACTCCAATTGACATTATTGAATTTTATAGTAAATTAAACTTTCAAAGAAGGGACTTAGAAAAACAGAGGATAGATGTTCAAGATAGACTGCTGAAAAGGGGAGAGAAAAACATTGTCATGAATGACAATCATAATAAAAAAGAGATGGATATGAAAGTTCAGCAGATTGACACTGCAACAAAACGAGTTCACTACGGTGGACAAGAGCAAGAAGACATCATTAGAGCAGATGATGTGAAAGAGAGACTAGTTGACAGTCTCATGGGTTCTTATGAGGATTCAAAACAACATACTGATGTGCTGACAAAGGAGGAAGAAATAGGGCAGCAAACCGAATTGTTGCCAAAGGAAGATAAGGCACATAAGTCTTATGTTTTTTATGTTAACAAGTGTTTTGTGAGTGCAGGTTTTGTTGTAGATGCTAAAGGAAATTTGGCACAGATGAGCAGCCAAATAAAGATGAAAGAAGAAGGTTTTATGGAAGTATTTAATCCATGGAGAAAAAATTCTAAATTGCTAGAGAGAATGCTAGAAAATCGTGATTCATCACAAGAGGGTAAGGATGATAGGGAGGCAGAAAGCAAAGCAAAATTTGGAGCAAGCAAAGCAAAAGTTGGAGCAAGCAAAGTAAAAGTTGGAGCAAGCAGAACAAAATAATAAGAAAAAGTAAACCAGCAACTACAAAGAGAAAGTAACCAACAACAGTTTAAAGAATTAGTGGATAGCAACAACAACCTGAAACAAAGATGAGGAGGTAAAAGTAAGAAGCAGAACATGGACCAGCCCAAAGATGTGTTGGAGACAAAAATTGAAGAATTGTGGTAGTTGATGATGAAGAAGTCCAAATGGAGGAAAATGGTAGCAGTGGGAAGGATGATTAATCAGAGTATGAACCTGATTAACAAGAAGAAGAATATGGAGCAAAAGATAGAAGACATACAACAACAACAAAGGTACAAGGCATTTGGACAATTACAAAACAAAGTATGGGATGCAGGAAGACAAAGATCAAAATACACATGATCAGGAGATCATGAATACTTTCTACTTTGGGAGTCTGATGTAGAAGCATTCAGCCCAAGGAAAATCATTGTAATTAAGTAGACATATGGGATCATGTATTTTTAGGAAGTTGGATTAATAAGTGATAAATTGATGTAATATTAGGCTTTTGAGTGCATAAAATAGAAATTAATTAGATAGCAAGAGGAAGTCATAAATGCTATCAAATAAATGAGAACATGAGTGGTGAATAAATGACAAGAGTTAGAAGTCAATCATGACTCTTAAAACAGTTTCATGATTTGAGGGACAAGAGAGAGCTTTTAGGAATTAATTGAAGTAGAAGTAGATAGAGAGGATTTAGGAGTGAGTTCAATAGATTTAGGAATGGAACCAAAATTAGTTAAACAAAGATTTCTGGTATAAATGCAAGCCTATGGGAAAAGTAGAGAAGAGGCCATGGTATTGAAGAACAGGCCTCTGCGAGACACATAGTCTCAGATATGTAATTGACTATTTATATTTATATATATAGATGTTTATTCCTAACTGTTTCAGTGTGTTGAAGAGTATTTCAGGAATGAACTACTTGTGAATTCGTAGGCTCTGTAACAGGTTGCAGACATAATTCTGAAGGACACAGAGGAATAGAATGATTCAGAGGAATCATGAATGAATCATTGAATCCAAATGAGGAAAAAGAGGGAAGCTATGGGCTCAAATAACGAAGTGAGATTTCATATAAGAGTAAAGCTCAAAGGTAGTTGAGAAATGAAAGAAGAAGGCAGAGTTTTGAAGAAATACACAAGAGAAGAGTGATTTAGAGGATCATAATGGGTTGTTGAATCTTTTAGAAGGATTAAAGCCAAGCTCGGGAGGAATCACACAGTAAAATAACAGAAAGGCTGAAACCTTTGAAGAAAATAAAAACCACAAAAGATCTGAAGACTTAGCATAAAAACTAAGGAAAAAGCATGAGAAAAGGAGTAAAGTGTTACTGCACAACAACCGTTGGATCTTATAGATCAATAGTCCAAATCATTTTGCATGAGATAGTGTTGAAATATCACATCGGTGAACTTTAACGAAGGAAGTCAGTTTTGTAATAGTGAAAGTGGATTTCGGGCGGCCCCAAAATCGTAAGCAGTATTGAAGGACGAGTGTAGATCCCACTCATTAAACGATGTGTGGCAGCAAGGGGAGAGAGGAAGCCACTTTATCAGGTGGTTAATCCTCGTGCTTGTTATATACTCGATATCAACGACAGTCGTTTGATCTGTTGGATGTAGATAGACAATGGAGAATGGACGCGCAAGTTTAAATGGTCAGGAGTAATGTCAACCGTTGGATCAGAGGTTTCAGTGATCAGAGATTAGGCTTATCGGAGTTTAGAGAAGTAGCTCTATGGAGAAAATAAAGTTGTGGACCCAACAGAGTTATAATGGTGAGTGTATAATATTTCAGATCCAGCAAAGGGGTTGTAGTGGGGTTTTCCCGTGCATTTCTTGTATTGTGTTAAAGTGTTGCACCCGAGTGTTTAAAGGCTTCAACGCTATTTAAATTCTTCTGATAGTCGCATATAAGGGTCAAAGGGTGATGAGGCATGTATGTGTTAAAGACCCATGGAAGGCCGATACCCAATTGCGATAAAGGTGTATCTCGAGATCTGTGCAGAAGTCGTACCAAGGCGGAAATGTATGAAATGTGGCAATTTTCCTTTGTAATTGGTTTATAAAGGATAAGAGGGTTGATAGAATATTTGTATGTTAAAAAACATATATAACCAAGGTTTAAAGAGGGAAAAGGTTATATATATGCGGCCTTAGGGGTTAACGAAGGTTATGAAGAGGTAAATATTCCAGATAAGGAAAAATTAATGGAAGCCTTTAATAGAGGGTTGATGAAGGCTCGAGGATTGATTTAATTCCTGATAGAAGGGTTTAAGCAGGGTGATTAATTTCTGATAGAAAGGAAAAGGTGAATTAATGTTTAGACTTTGTTAAGTTTATGAATCATTCTGCATAAGTATAAAAGAGGACCTTAACCATTTATGGTTGAAGATTTGACTCCTTTGAGAGTTAAATACCTGGGAAAAATGTGTGGATGCATTTTATATGCATACTGTAGGTGGGGGTAACCCTTCATCACCACCCATGGAGTAGAATCTTTGAGGAGTCTAGGGGGGATCTAAAAGATTCCTTGATCCCTAGATTCTCAACCTCTCGAAATTCAAATATTGGACAGTCGATCTTACACTATTCGATGTCACAAACCAGATGTTGCATTCAGATTTCTCATTCTCTAATTCTATTCTTCAGCCACTTTTCTAAGTGGGATGCAAGTGTCAGCATTCATGTGCGAGCAACCATTTACATGCGATTGATGCCATGAGATTGATGGTTTAAGCATCTTTAGTAGTTTGACATCTGATTCTTTAGATAGCACTTGCTTGTGAGGTATATGCGGTGTTCATGTACTTCTTTTGCTATGCATTGTGCTGCACAGGTCCTTGATTGATGTTGGATGTGGGATCTTGTTTTTACTCATTTTTATGATTCTTGCTTGATGTGATGCAGAATCACCTATGTGATGTACTTGTTGTCATGATTCATCATGTTGTGTTTTGAGATCCCTTTGTTGTATGTTGATGGGATACTCATGTGTCACCATGCATGCTTGCTTTGACATCCCTTCTATGCCATGTTGGCAGGGTACTCATCATGCACGAGTTTTGTGTCATACTGATAGGAGTCTTTTGATTGAGAGTTCCCGTAGTGGAACATCTCTTAGAGCCACTCCTGTGTGAGGGAATTTTCCTTGTATGATTGCGACATCATCTCTTGTGTACATCATCACTATTGACATCACTTAATTCAGTGGCCTACACCATCTTGACATTGGGGCCTGGAGATGTAGTCCTTCTTGGATGAACTCTATTATCAACGGCTTATGTTTTTATGTTGCTGATGATTGTCATGTTACTCTTCTTTACAACATGCACATGCATTCATTTATGTTTCTTTTAAAAATGCAATTTAACACATCACGAAAGTAAAAGGTCTTAGAAGGGTCCTTCATCACACCCAGACCTAGATCAAGTGGTATCAGAGTGATCTTTGCATTGATGTGAATTGCAGCATGGACAATTGAACATGTAGCGACAAAGGATGAAAAAGTGATGTACGAAACCATGCTCAACATTTCCAAAAGGGTGGAGATAATGTATGAAACTCTACAGAAAGAGACAGAGGAAAAGGAGAAATTGCAGCATTAGTTGCAAGCCACAAAAGAGGCCCTGGAAGAACTGAAGCATAACAACTAGAATCTTCAAACAGAGAACATTGAATTGAAGATGCGTCTAAATGAAGAGAAAGAGGAGAAACATAGTTCGCTACGACAGCTACAAGCAAAGGACGAGGCTTTGGAAAAGCTACAACAAGACCCATGTGAGGTAAAACGTAGTTGTCCATCTTCATGTATATTTCCTGATGATGATTTCGTTGTTTTTGAAAATCACACCACAGGAATTGGCTCCAAACCGTTGAAGAAAATGGGGTATGAAGGAGAAGGCTTGGGCGTTAATGGCTAAGGCATGTTCAACCCCATCAAAGTCAAGGAATTACCTCATCAAGTAGGACTTGGGTATGTCAAAAAGGAAGTTGGGGAATGCGCCACGACAGTTAGCGTACCACCAAAAACGGATGATGAGAAACCCTCATCAGTTCTTTCCAAATCGAAAGAGGAGTTAAAAGATGTTGATTTCCTTTCGATTTCATCTTCACATAGCATGAGTTATATTGGAGATTTGGAGATCCCAATTCCAGGGACAAACATAAGGCTCCTTACAAGGATGAGGCACGAGGAGGAATAAGAACTTGGTGTTAATAACCAAGGCATGTCTCAACCTTTGGAGGTTTTGCATGAACATCGATTTGCAGGCTCAAGATAAACTAAAGGAGAATGCTCGAAGGTTTCAGATTCATTTGAGACATCGTCAAAATTGTCGAGGAAAGAGAATGATGGGAAAACATCCTCATCATCCCATGGTAGTTTCTATTATCGGGAAATCTAGTGTCTATGCAGAGCTGCTAGTCCCACTAAGATGGGTAGCTATCTTAGAAACAAATAGATTAAATTTACTTTCGTTTTCCTTTATGAGAAGTAGATAGGAGAGGAGCAAAGAATACCAACCTCAATATTTCGCTTGGTTCTCTACTTGTTCCTTCTCCTCTTTGAAAGATCTTTGCTGCACCTCTCTTGACCACTCCACTTCAGAGAGTACCTGTAAAGTCAAGTCAGCATAATACCTTCAAAGTGTAGAGATCTATAATCATAAATAATATACGACTAGATATATATTGACCACACATATGCATATATTAGCAAACATACAAGAATACGGAGGAAAACTTGAATAGCTTTATTTATATAGAAATTAGAAGAGAGGATTACAACCCATTAATCTGACCCAGCGTCATCCTCCTAGCATGAAAGCCCTTCTTCACCTCATGAAAAGATTAGATCACTCAACACTATGATATTCCACCAAGAAACCAACAACACTTCCTTACAAGATACAAGATTCCAGCCTTTGATCTTTGGGATGAGGGATCATATATAGATGATTGAGGGGGGTGAGTATATTTTGATTTTGATTAGTGTCTCTCTTATAGTTCTTGATTCCACTTGGAGATTGATGATCTATTACTCATCCCTAGGCGAATTCAGAGAGGCAAGTGTCACAGGAGAAGTTTCTGGAAGATTCCATGATCATCCACCTTGCAAATTGTCTCTGCCATTTGTCTACTCTCACCCATCACACCCTACAGAAGGGCTTTTTAGTATGCATCACGATTTTTGTACTGAGAAGGTGAGATGCATCGCACCCTCTACACTGAGCAGTCAGTATGGTCCATTTTCGACCATTTTTGAGCAGTTTTCTGTGGAGAACTTCTGGGAGATGATGTAATCAGATGATCTTGTTCCTTTAGGGTATGAAACAACACATTTAGGGACTCAGAAGCCCTTGGTTTATGGACATATGTGATTGGGGTTGTAGTGCCCAAATATGTGTATAGCAGTTGCCCCCTAGAGCATGAGGTTGTAGATCTTCGATGTCAAGTGAAATGCTTTATCATGAGGATCCGAGGTTTTTCGAACTGGAAGGCGACCTGTAATAAGATACAATACAATAAATTATCTTCATAACATTTTCATGATCTAGCTGAGGTGGGAATTCCCATGCTCAGCTTTATAAATTCATTTTCATGTACATAGGACAGACAACCATCTGTGTGGTAGACTGATGATTCTGATAGAGCCATCATCCTTTGATTTGGATGATCATTTGTGCAACAGTTATGTACATTTGATGTCTTTATTTTCCTGAATATATCCCAACCCAGATGGATGAAACTAGATTCAGAGTCTTCAAACTCGTCCAATCTTTGCCCGGAGTACAAGTCGATCCATGTGAAAAATGTTCTGGAGTCGAACATTGAAAGACATCGCCTGATTACCAGCCAATGTTGTAAGCTATTAACAGGCATGAGGGGAATCACCGATAATGATGATGACCCTCAAGGTACTATAGTACAATTCGCGTGGTGTGAAAATGGGACTTGGAATTGAACACCACCAAAATCTTACCTGTCGCTGGAAGTGAGAAACTTGCATTGAGACATGCAAGCTTCAAAGTACTAAAAGGGTTATTTGTAGGTTGACTTCTTGGATAATGAGTTGTCATCGACAGAAGTGACCCGTCGTAGGAGTGCCTTAATGAATCCCACAACTACGACATGGAACAAAGCAAATGATTTTGTGGAGGTGAAAACGATCTGATGATACAGGGTTTAGGGTGGCGGTCATGAAAGGATGAAGCGTGAAGGTATTGCAGTGGTGAGACACAAGCTGGGTTGGTGAATTCTCATATCGACTTCTCTTGAACATATTTGCAACACTAAAATGGATTGGTAGCGTTAACCCCAAATATGGATGGTACGATGGACCAATGGTAGTATGATCGGTGAACGGAATAACCCAACCCAACTCAATCATGGTGATGGAGTGAAAGTGTCATGTTCAAGAATGACTCACTACCAATAAAGTTTCTTCAAGTTTTATTCCCAATTTTCCCCAGTCATTTCTGACCAGTACCTCTTTATTTTTATCAAGCTTGAGGAGGATAACATATGCTTGTTCTATAATTTTCCCTTCAGGAATAATTTTCTATGTTTTAACGAGCTTAGCGATAGTGAAACTCGTTCTTTTCCCTATGGACAAGTTTGTCGCTATTGCTTTTAACGAGTTTAACGAAAAATACAACTTGGTCCTTTTTCAATTTTAGAGAGTCTGAAAAGGGATGGAAAGGAAACTCTAGTAATCCTTTCTCGTCATAGAATCCCTTAAGTCTGAAAAAGTATAAAATAATATGAAAGGGATGAATTTTTGATAGTTTTAATGAGCTGAACAAAACAAGCGCTCGATCTTTTTCTGTAATAATCCCTCAGGTCCAAAAAGATTAAAATCTAAAGGAGGGATAGAACTTTCGATAGCTTTAATGAGATGGAGAGGCCAATTGCTCAACAATCTTTTCATATTTTACGAGTCAAATGAAAAGAGCTTAAAGGAGAATCGTTTTTGAGGAATGAGTGATATTTTCGACTAGCTGCTAATTCCAGGTAAGGTTTGGAATTTTCCAATCACGGTAGTTTTACAAGGATGGTTAACAGAATCACTCATCGCAGTTGTTCCTCAAATGGGTAAACAATCAAATGGAGGTGTATGATCAGCTAAAAATAGAGTGGAGGTGATGGTGAAAACACGACCAGGGCTCAAAAAGCTGATGATAATGCATTCACAATGGTTATTTACCAGAGGTTGGTTCATTTTGTAATGAGCTTGAACTCTAGGGGAACATTTTCTCATTGCTTAGGTTTAATTTTTAACGAGCTTAAACTTTGCATAAAAAACTACTCGTTCTAGTCGTATAATAAGGATGTCTCACCGATAGGTTTAATTTTTAAGGAGCTTGCACCATTCGAAACTTTGCTTTACTCCCTTTCGCATGCAAGTTAGGAATGACCAGCTACTGTCCTAAGGGTTAATTAACTACTGAGGTTAGGTAGGAAAACTTTTCCTTTACTCTGTTGGTGCCATCTGCCCCCCGCAAAGGTGAACGGTTGATCCGACCAATCACCTAACTTAAGTAGTTGAAGTCAGCAAAACTATGGGGTTAGCATTACGCTGGCCGCTTTTCACTTGCGCGCAAAAAGGTTTGCATGCCCCCAGCTATAGCAAAGTAGAGTTTCCAGGTTACCCTTCAATTTGCAGACAAAACATTTGCTTTGTCGGGAAAGGCCTACCTTCTGACAGAGGTATCTTATTCCAGTCTAATCCCATTTCCCTAAACAGATGGGTGTGTCAGACTAGTCATATATCCTTCACAGAACCTACCCTATACCTAAAGTTTTCCTGCCGAAATAGACCAGGGTGCATGCCCCCTGGGTTTCAGTCATGGCCACCGAATTATTTGCATTCTTCAGGCAGACGGACTGGAGATTGATGAGACATTCCTTGCATGAAAAGACCAGTTAGGGATGGTACTTGACTGTTAGCTATATGTGAGCCAGGGAATGAAAGCTGGTCTATGAGCTGGACCACTCGGCCTTCATGCGGAAAACACATTACTCGAATGAGTGAGGAGACAATGGCTCCCATGCTATAAATATAGTCACGCCCAAGGAGTAGATTATAATCTAAAGGTCCTTGGACTACCATTAAGTTCAGATACACACTTTTCCCTCTCAAATTTATAGGAAAACTTGGAAGGATCCCTAAGGGTTGACTGGTTCCTTTATCGAAGCCTGTTAAATTTCACATCTCAGGCAGAAGCGATGGCGAACCAAGTGCTTTCCAAGCAGTTGAGGAAAGGATACTCACAGAAGCCCCTTCATCTATGATGGTACCGACCATGACCATTCTGTAAGCTTGTACAATGATTCAGAATGGTACATTAGACGGTAAATGGGGTCTTCCTAGTATATTCCAATCAAATGAAATGACTAGGTTGCTCGGACGTGGGACGAAATAAATGGCCGGATATGACCCTGACGAACTTCCTTCTTGCGGTAAAGGAATTGATAGATTGCCCCCATGTTCATCAAAGTCTGTGTTTATGAAAAGAATTTGAACAATGTCGTTCTCATTCTCTTCGGTGATTGTATCATCTGAAGATGGACCTTCTGAAGATAGGACTGGGTTGACTATCGCCTCAACCTTTTGACTTTCGTCTAGTGTGGATTCAGAGGGTTTATCTTCAATGATAGATGCTTCGACTGACGACAAAGTCATGTCAGTCGGATTTTCAACTAGCAATGGGCTCGGCAAGAGTTTCTTTTACCGAGGAGGAAGCCGTAGCAGTGAAGTAGGATGGTTATCCAAGACCCTTTTAGCTTCGTCCAGGAAGGGACAATGGTGGATGACATGATTGCCTTCACACAGTTTGCAAGGAAATTTACATTTTCCTTTCTGTCCAGAGACTTTGTTTTCACTAGTTGACGGTGTACTCTCAACATGATTGTCAGAGGTTGATGACACCGGATTGTGCAAACGAGGGTACTAGTCCCTTGAGATCCGAGGGATGCAAGGAAAATCTCAATGATAGTGGTCCCCTTTGCAAATGACACATGGAGATTTCAATTTGGATGGTGCAGTGTGTGGATTTTTGCTAGATGATGCACGATTGTCCCTTTTTGCCTTTGGCTCCTTCTTTTTACTCTCCTTCTCCTTCCCTTTCTTCTTCTTCTCAGTTACTTGGTATTTAGCATTACCAGCTTTACCAAGTGAAGAGGAAGGAGGGGAGGGAGAAACAAGCGAAGCAGAAGGTTGTGGGGTAACTCTAGTATCATCTATTTGCTGACTTGATTGCTTAGGAATCACTGCGATATGAACGACAGAGGTTGAGAAGAGCCATATTGGCAAGCCAATTGTTAGTCCTGGGAGAGACAATGTGGCCATATGAGGTGCACCAACATCTCCCCAAGAGGAGAAAGGACTAGGATTTCCCCCAAGGGGAAATCATTTGTTGGTGGACTCCATTTTTCTCAACCTAAGACCAATGAGGGAACAATGACGTTATTCCGATTAAAATAAATTTTAGATGCTTTGACACAACTTACTTTTTCAATTTTTAAGAGTCGAGAAAAAGCTAAAGATGACTCTAGTCACCTTTGATTTTTAATGACCATAGAGTGACAAGTGATATGATGGACCTTTTCCTTTAAGGAGTCTGAAAAGGAATAAAAGAGACTACTCTGGAAATCTAGACAGAGGGATTACCAAACCAATCACAAAACTGCATAATACTTTTTACGATACAACAGTCAATCTTCCCAAATGCTATGTAAAGTGAATTGTGATCAATAGGGTGGCAGACATGGCTTCCTAAGGATAAATGATATAGCCTATTGTGGTCTCCCAATATATACTTGATGGTACGTGGGAGCACAAGTCTGTACTATCACTTGTCGTCTCAAAGAGGAGGAATCACCCAACCTACAATGAAAGCGATAGTTACCAGGCTTTACGACGATGGAATACATCTCTAGCCTAGACTTCTAAATGTTGTGTGTTAGGTTCCAAAGCGTTTTTATGTTCATTGAATTTATTTTACAGCTGATCTTTCTTAAGAAGTTTTCCTTTCAGGTTCACCACATGATGTAGATATACAATTCCTAAAATGCAATCTAAGATGATAAACAATCATTTAATCTTCTTTTTGCAATGAAAATCATAGCTACTAAAGAAAGAGAAAAGAGATTCTTTCAACAGAGAGCAGAGAGCACACACTAGATGCACTGTCCTAAATCAAAATCAACAAGTAGTCTAAATGCAAATTCACATGCATGTATTTGTTTTCGCTTTCTTAATGTGTGAAGGACAAAAATAATTATAAGTAGAAATCTGAATCATTTCAAGCAACAGTACTAATGATTTTCTTTTCAAAAAAACGAAAGGAAGATAATGACGACACTCTGCAATTTTGAATTGAAAACTGCTTTCGACAGTTGAGAAATATTAACCCAAATCAAATGCAAGAGTAACAGTGTAATCGATCATCAAGGACAGTTGGATTATTTTCTTTGATTGAAAGCGACACTTGAAACACTTCCAAATCAAAAGACGATAGTTTTATTACGATACTTCTTTGTAAAGGAGAACCGTAAATGGCGAACAATACATAAAAACATTTATAGATCTTTGTACTATGGAGGCTTAATCATGCAAAGGAAGGGAGTTTCTACAGTGGCATACTAATCACAGACAACGAAACTCCTGAATAAAGCTGAAGAGAGTGAACAAAAAACCAAAATCTAGAAGCAGAAGGGGTGTTATCTGATCATCGCACCTGTAACACAAGGAAAGAGAAATGCATCTCACCTACTGCATATGGGAGGTACGATGCATCCAGATTCCCAAGAGGAGAAGGTGCGATGGTCTAGGGACAAGACTTCAACTGGGTTCTTGGACACAGGTTAAAGCTTAATTTAGGGATTTAAGCCAACCAAATGATAGTTAGTAATTTCAAATCATAGGGGCTGATCTAATGAGGCTACTTGAGCCACCACTAGGGCAATTAGGATGCTTGCAAATCAATTGTTCAGTTTATAAACAAAACTCGAAGATAGACTGAAGCAAAATTGATGTACTTTGCACTTGCATAGAAAATGCAGTTCGAAGGCTAGCTGGCTTGACTTCAGGCTCTGTCTGTAAGTTTATAAAGCAAACAAATATGGACAAGCAAACAAGCTATTCACTCCCCAGTGGATTCACCATTTTGTTATTGGGAAATCTAGTGTCTATACAAAGCTCCTAGTCCCACTAAGACAGGTAGCTATCTTAGAAACAAATAGATTAAAGTTACTTTCGTTTTCCTTTATGAGAAGTAGATATGAGAGGAGAAAAGAATACCAACCTCAATCTTTTGCTTGGTTCTCTGCTTGTTCCTTCTCCTCTTCGACAGATCTTTGCTGTTACTCTCTTGTAGAGTACCTATAAAGTCAAAGTAGCACAATACCTTCAAAGTGTAGAGATATACAATCATAAACAATATAGGACCAGATATATATTGACCACACATATGCATATATTAGCAAAAATACAAGAATGTGGAGGAAAACTTGAATAGCTTTATTGATATAGAGATTAGAAGAGAGGATTACAACCCATTGATCTGACCTAGCATCATCCTCCCAGCATGAGAGCCCTTCTTCACCTCATGAAAAGCTTAGATCACCCAACATTATTATATTCCACCAAGAAACCAACAACACTTCCTTACAAGATACAAGATTCCGGCCTTTGGATCTCTGGGATGAGGGATCCATATATAGATGATTGCAGGGGGGTGAGTCAGCTTCTGAGATTTTTTATTAGTGTACTCTATCTGATAGTTCTTGATTCCACTTGGAGATTGATGATGTCTTACTCATCCCTAGGTGAATTCAGAGAGGAAAGTGTCACAGGAGAAGTTTCTGGAAGATTCCATGATCATCCACCTTGCAAACTGTCTCTGCCATTTGTCTACTCTCACCCATCGCACCCTACATAAGGGCTTTTTAGTATGCATCACACTCTTTGTATTGAGCAGGTGAGATGCATCACACCCTCTGCGTTGAGCAGTTAGTATGGTCCAGTTTTTACCAGTTCTGAGTAGTTTTTTGTGGAGAACTTCTGGGAGATGATTTAATCAGCTGACCTTATTCCTTTAGGGTATGAAACAACACTTTTAGGGACTCAGAAGCCCTTGGTTTATGGACATATGTGATTGGGGTTGCAGTGCCCAAATATTTCTATAACAGTTTCCATTGCAAGGAGAGAGTTGAGGCAAGCTCTCATCACGATACTGATGCCAGAGACAGTAAGGAAAGGTATAAGCACTCTCAACATTCGAATGTTCATTTCAAGTATATTTATGTTCTTAATGATGAACATAAAACATGGCATTGAAAGACATGTAGCTTTTGTGGATTTCATAACCATACATTTTCTAAGTGTTGGAAAAGAAGGGCAGCACACAAAAGGATGAGGCATGAAAGACCCCTCAAAAGCATGTAAAGAATCAAGTTAAGCAAATCTGGAGGAAGAAAATCTATTGCAATCATTGCGACAGAAGTGGCCATCACAGAGCCACTTGTTGGAGCCTCCATCTAGAGCAACGCCTTAAAGACAAAGTGTCGATGCATGAGCCAGGTGAAGCAATTGTTCGACAAGAAAAACCGCCATGAGGAGGTGACCCATTAACCTTGATAAGTGAAAAATGGTTTCTAGACATGTCATTTCATGGTCGTGATTTTGTAAATCATTTGTTTCATTTTAAAAAGTAAAAGTGATGACGTATTTCCATAACTTGTTCAACAACAATGATGTCTGGTCTTATTTTATGTTGCATGATAAACTATGAAAGTGATGTTATCACTTGTCAAAACAATAGTGTTTGGTCTTATGTTTGTAAATCATGTGTTGCAATGATGATGTGTTTTCCATCGATTGTTGAAGCAACAATGATATGTTCGCCTTGTTTTAATATCTAGGGTATTGTGTCCATCTTGTTGTAAAATTGACCACCAAATATGTGTTATAAACTCATGGCAAGTGTGGGACGCTTGGGTCATTAGTTGGTCATGAAATTCAAGCATGTAATTTGTAGAACAATGTACTACAGTTTGCATAGGTTGCAAGTGTCGGCTCATTGCTTAAGGCTCCGACGAACAAAGGTGAAGATGATGGAAGCAAGACCTTTTCAGGATGTTTGTGATGCAAATAAGGTATAGAGAAGTTGCAAATTATTTTTCATGCTTTTGGACCGAATGCTCCTCAGTGGGGAGGATTGATCCATGTGGCTCCAGTGATACGCATAGGAGAAAGAGGATTTATGAATGCTTGAAAATCAAAGTGTTCAAAATGATGTTTACCTAGGACCAGAGAATAGATCTCATCATTTTGTTCGTGGCAGTGTAAACAATTCGTCAATCCGAGTCCATATGCGAAAGTTAGAAGCAGTCAAAGTTGGGTTGAATTTTTTATGACTAGACAGACTTAAGGAGGCCACAATTTGGAAATTTTCCAGTCAGTGAATTTTGGCCAACCTGGGATGGATTCCGGGCGAAATTGTGGGGTCGTTAAAATCAATCCTACAGCTAAAATTCGAATTTCTTAAAAATGGCATTTGTTTGTTATTAAAAAAAAAAGGGGTGGGGGCGACCAACCCCACCACCCCTAACTCACCATACGTATCAAATAAGGTGAGGTCGGCGGGAGTTGAACCTACCTGGCCATGTGGACTGACCCAATGGGTGGACTTGTAACAAATCACACCCCACATATAAGACAAGCCTAACCACTTATTGCAACAAACCACGCACAAAGAAAAAAGCACAAAGGTGGGTACTGTGGGCGGGCCCCCCAAGGTGGGCCTAGCCCAAGTGAAAAATTAATTTTAAATTAATTTTGTTTTGTAATGTATGAAAAAAGGAGGGGGCGGGGTTTGACCACCCAACCTCCTCCTTAAAAAATGGATCATAAGCCAACTCAGCCAACTAACTCATTGGTAAATCTGCCCAGGAAAATTATATTAACCTAGATTTCTTCAGTGCATGGGGAGGCAGATGGAGGAACCAAGAGTGGGCATGGAAATTGAGAAAATTAATTTTTTATTAATTTTTATGCAAGTGGAACGATGAATTTTGCAGGAGGACCAAATTTCCACTTTGTCAGAATTTGACAAATTTTATATGGATTCAGCACCTCTCGACGCCACGAACTCAATGACATTGTTCATGTATCCATCACAGTTCTGCATTTTTCATCCATTTTCAATATGAGGATGGAACCATGATTGCTACAAAAAATAGGGAGTGAAACCATGATCCTTGCTATTTTCCTCGGGGGTAATTTTTCTCCATGTCGAAATATAGTCAAGTTTACAGTCGTTTTTCATGGTTTTCCGCCGGGATTCTAATGGCGAAGCCAAATTCACCTTTGGAGTTGTAGACTTTTAGTCCACCCATGGAGCAGAATCTTTGAGGAATCTAGGGGGAATCTAAAAGATTCTTTGAGCCCTAGATTCTCAATTTCTCAGAATTAAAATATTGGACAGTCGATTTTGCAATATTCGACGTCACAAATCTAACAGTGCATTCAGATTTTTCATTCCCTCATTCTATCCTTCAACCACCTTTCTAACTGGGATGTAGGTTTCAACAGTCATGTGCGAGAAACCATTTCCATGCGATTGATGCCATGATATAGATGGTCTGAGAAGCTTCAACAGTTTGACATTCACTTCTTCAGATGGCCCTTGGTTGTGAAGTATATGTGGTGTTCATGTACTTCTTTTGTTATGCATTGTGTTTCACAGGTCCTTGATTGATGTTGGATGTGGGATCTTGTTTCTTACTCATTTTTATGATTCCTGCTTGATGTCACGCAAAATTGCCTATGTGATGTACTTGTTGTCATGATTCATCATGTTGTGTTTTGAGATAGATTTGTTGTATGTTGATGGGATACTCATGTGTCGCCTCGCATGTTTTCTTTGAGATCCCTTCTATGCATGTTAGCAGGATGCTCATCATGCATGAGTTTTGTGTCATACTGATAGGAGTTTTTTTACTGAGAGTTCCTGTAATGGAACATCTCTTAGAGCCACTCCTGTGTGAGGGAATTTTCCTTGTATGATCCCGACATCATCTCTTGTGTACATCATCACTATTGACAACACTTAATGTAGCGGCCTAAACCATCTTGACACAAGGGCTTGGAGACATAGTCCCTCCTAGACGAACTCCATTATCAACAGCTTATGTTTTTATGTTGCTAATGATTGTCATGTTACTCTTCCTTACAAAATGCACACGTATTCATTTATGTTTATTTTAAAAATTCAATTTAACACATCAAAAATGTAAAAGGTCTTGGAAGGTTCCTTTGTCACACCTGGACTTGGATCATTGAACAACGAGGTTTGTGTGCCTAATGAGTGCTTAGTGTTAATTGTGTCAAGTTTCTTTCACTGTAGAGGGGGAGGATGGATGTGAGTGTTCAGTGGAAAGGTAAGAGTCCCAACTCTATAAGAGACACACAACATAATAGAACATGCACAGCTTCCGGCGCAGTAGTTCACATGGATGCACTAGTCACAAACACACAATAAAGTAGTCCACACGAGTGCGACGGTCATTACAACAAATTTATGGGAATGGTTTTTTATGGTGTCTGGCGAGGCAACCCACATAGACAAGATAGCGTTAACAACTTATACAACAAAGTTTCATAAACATATGTATTAGAACAACCGAAATAGTTCAAATGTCTTAACATAGGTTAAAACAACATGTGTTAAGGTCAAATAAATTATAGGATCTGAGGGTGATTGAGTATTGTATTTGTGATTGCATATTTTACATAATTTCAATAATCAAATGATTTCCAAAAATATATGAAAAGTAAAATGAAAAGAGGGTATGATAAGAAAATAAATAAATAAATAAATAAAAAGGCAAATAAGAACCCCACAAAAGAAAAATAAAAAAATAATAATACGAAAAGTGTTGCAAGTATAAATTCCACTACTGATAAATTAGTTCTTTTTATTTTATTATCAAATAAGGTTGTGTATAAATTATTTTTGAATGCCACAATGACTAGAATTGTGTTCAAATCATATAGTTTAATCATGATTGAACACATTTAAATTTCTATTGAATAGGTTAGTGAATAAAGATTTACCAAACAACTTAATCTTGCTAAATCAGTAGCTAGGTAGAAATAAAATTGATTCAACAGTTTAATCTGAATCAATGGTGAGATAATAGATAGGATAAGGTAGATTTTCATAAAACAAAAATGATTTGGGTTTGCTAGTTTAAATGCATCCTGCAAAGCAAGAAGAGAAAATGTTAGGTTAGAAAAATAATTGAAATGAGAAAGGTATGTAGAAGAAGTATGGTGATTAGACGAAAAGCATGAAGATAACAATGTAACCTTTGAAACAGGAACTCTGGCCAAAAAAGGCCAAAAAAACATCAAAAACAGTGCTAAAAATGAAAAGTGTATATATTGGAACGATGGTGTTTTTTAGGGACAATTTTGAACATGTTTTAAAAATCGCAGTGAAAACAAAATTTTCATGCAAAATATAGCTTGAAAACGAAAAAGTGATTACACTCGAATGATGATTTGTTTTTTTAGATTCCATCTTCAAAATTTTAAAAAAATGGTAGTAAAATGATCCAACAACATAAAAATGACTCATAACTTCTCATTTAACACCATATGGAAATAAAAAATTTTATTTCAAGATACGATGCATACATTAGTTAGATAAACTATCTTAAACAATTATTCAAAATCGCTCATATTTTCTTTCACACCATCAAAATTCACATCTTCATATGAGTGACTGGATGCTAACGAAGATGTTCCATATTATTCTCTTTCATCAACTAGCACCCCATCTGAGTCCACATGCATGCCCATCATTTCAGGTTTCAAAATTCTTCTAGATCTACAATTGGTTTCAGTAGACTCCCATCTCAACATTGTTCCTTCTAGTAACAACCTTTTAAGAATCTCTATCATCTTGAGGTGAAGAGTTCCTCTCTTTGTTAAATTGAAGTCATAAACAAGTATGTCAACATCCTCCAATTTCAATATGTCTGTGCAGCGACGATTTATATTCGTACCCTTTCTTTTTCTCTTTCCACCATTTTTTTTGTCAACTACCATCTTTGGCTTATACACACCATTGAAAGGGTGTGTATTTGTGGCATACCAATGTACTTCAACACATGTAAAATCCTAACTTTTTGTAAATACCTTTATAACTTTAGCAACCCAGAATGGATAGCCATTGGGATCTCCATCTACTAGCACTGTGATCATGCAACCCTCCTTACCATCCTGTACTAAACCCCTGTAAAGGTCTTCCATGGCTTCATGTTGTGCATGAGATCTTCTGGAACCAATATGCATCTCTCTTTCCTCTGCCTGTGAAGAATTAATAATACCTTGAGATTGTTGTTTTTCAACAATGTTTATTTCCTCATGTGCATTCGACACATTTTGTTGCCAAATAAATGGATTTTCAAAGGTATATCTTAATTTGTTGTTTTTGAAATGATATCACTTTGATTATTGAAAAATTACTTCCACCAAACTGAATCAGTAATGTCAAAGTACTCATATGTATATCTAATACATTTTCTAATTTCTTCTAGGCAATCAGAATAATTTATATCTCTATTTTGTTTGCGTGCATTACGAACTTCAACAACTGATTGTAATAACAATATTTTTGATGCAAATATTGGATGATCTAGAAAGAACTTAAAAAATTGCAAACATGATGACGATGCTCATTCTGTAGTAGTTGAATACTTCTTGCCCCATATTAGTGTTTTCCCATCAATTTTTTTAATATGAGTTTATGTTGGAAGCTAATGCCATTAAGTTGTTCAATGCAGTTCCCCTCACCATGTGATCCCATAATAAACCTTTGCATGTAAATACTTTCTTCCAACACATCAAAAGTAGGCTCTGGCAGGTATGATTTCTTAATACATTCAATTAATGATGGCAAGCTCCCAGCTTCCTTCCTCCTCAATGTGACTGAAAAACAACTGAACATTTGATCAATATGGTCATGAGTGTGCCCAACAAGAAGGAAACCAACCTTTACCTTCTGAAAAATTCTCAATTCAACAAGCATGTTTAGATATCCAAAAACAACCTGATTTTTGTTTTCATGGCAAGTGTTGTCCAATTGTAGATACAAAACTTCAGGAAGAATACCAGACCAATGAGAAAGCACATCATGAATTATGGATATGGTCAGATATTCATCATTATAAATATTTGGAGCTATGAAGTACACCTTTGGCAGAATTTTCCCATTGAAGACCATACAACCGACCAAGTGATACTGAATAGAATTTTCCTCCTGTAAATTTTTGGGTGTGCGAACAAAATGTGTTAAAAGTATTTTCTTCTGGTCCATACCATCAATTATCAAACCCAAATATTTATTCGAATTATCATAACACTTCTTTCGATGCTTGTACAACTTTTTCCTTTCATTTTTTTGTTGTTTGCGATGCTCCTGAAGTTCTTTGACGAATGAATATACAAAACATAAAAGAAAGCCATTAAGAAACATGTTTTCATACTTGAAGAATATACAATTTTGAAAGTTAAAGTTATGAATGACTACCTCTTTTTGACCCTTCACATTTGTCCCTTTTTTATTTAAGAGAAACACATGTACTTCAAATCCCCATCCTTGTCTTCTTAGGAATACAAACATTGTTGAATTATTTCTTCCATACCTTCACAAAATATTGATATGTAATAAATTGTCCATGTCCCTCATCACCTTTTGCATCTTCTTTGCATAAGTTGTAGATTTTTCATCTTGAAAAATTATCTTATGTATTGTCTCTCTATTTGGCATACACTCTCCATGCTTTGAAAATAAATCTTTCATCCATGAAATTGCAGTATTTGATAATGGCCCAAAGTATCTCTTATGGCGTACTTCAGAATAAAATGTGGGATCCTTTTCCAATTTTTCTTGAATTCTCGAGAGATGAAAATTCCCAATTGAATGAAACATTTTGAAAGCTTTTCTACAGATAAATAAAGTCCTAATATAATAATCATAACCTGACAATGTAGATTGCATGCACCCAAATAAATATGAATTTTGCATGCTTTTATTCATTGACAAATATCTCCTCCTACTCTCTAATGCAAATTTGAAATCCATATGTTTCAAGCAATCTTTTTGGAAAAAATCACTTGAAATGAGTGCACTAATAGAACTTCTTCTTGTCAGATATTCTGCTCTACCCCTTGTATAACTAGAACATATTTCATTGATACGAAAAGGTCTACTCCTACTCCTCGATACAATATTTCTTGGCAACATTTCCACCATTGGATCATCATTTGTATAAGGATTTTCATCATCATTAAGAGGAATGTTATCCACACTATTATCAATTGTGCTTTTCAAATACTGACTTGGAGGATATTCTTCATCTTCCCCTTCTTCAGTGCTACTGTCATAGTCCTTAGAATTCAGACTCAATGGAAAATTTGACTCGATGTTTATCGGATATTCTTCCTCATGTGCATTTTCAGTGTTTCTCTCATATTCCATAGAATTAAGACTAAGTGCATCATCCTGTCCTTCATCACTACTGCTCTCGTAGTCCTTAGAATTGGGACTAAGAGGACATTGTGACACTCCATTCTTTTGAAATTCGTCATCGCACTCTTCATCACTGTTGCTCTCATAGTCCTTAGAATTAGAACTAAGTGGACACCATGACAGTACATTCTTTTGAAATTCGTCATCCTGCTCTTCATCACTGCTGCTATCATAGTCCTTAGAATTAGGACTAACTGGACACTGTGGCACTCCATAATTTTGAAATTCATCATCCCGCTCTTCACCAAAGCTGCTCTCATAGTCCTTAGAATTAGGACTAACTGGACACCGTGACACTCCATACTTTTGAAATTCATCATCATGCACTTCATCGCTACTGCTCTCATCATCCTTAGAATTAGGACTAAGTGGAAACTTTGACACTCCATTCTTTTCAAATTCATTATCACACTCTTCATCACTGCTACTCTCATAGTCCTTAGAATTAGGACTAATTGGACACCGTGACAATCCATTCTTTTGAAATTCATCATCCTGCTCTTCAACGTTGTTGCTCTCATAGTCCTTAGAATTAGGACTAAGTGGACACCGTGACACTCCATTCTTTTGCACTTCACCATCATGCTCTTCATCACTGTTGCTTTCATAGTCCTTAGAATTAGGACTAAGTGGACACCATGAGACTCCATTCTTTTGAAATTTTCATCAAGCTCATCATCACTGCTGCTTTCATAGTCCTTCGAATTCAGACTAAGTGGAATCTATGACTCTTTATTTATTTGAAATTCTCCATCTCCTCTTTCATCAGTGCTACTCTCATAGTCCTTAGGATTAGGACTAAGTGGAAGAATTGACTTTCTATTCATAGTGGAATAATTCCGCTATATTCATCCATGTGAATAGAGTTCTTACGCGATGAATATGTTGATGTTGTATAAACCGAAACTTCACTATCAGGACAATCCATCCCTTTCAAATAAAATATGTTGAATGATACAAATGGAGAGTCTCCTAAAGATATTATATAGCTTAGAGAATGAATTTTTCCCTCCAAAAATTCCCCCCCAAAAAAATTTCACAAAAATATTTCCCTCCAAAAATTTTCCTCCCAAAAAATTTCACGAAAATCTTTTCCTCCTAAAAGTTTGTGAGATTTATTTCTCTTCATTATTTTATTCTACAATTTAATGAAAAATGTAAACTAAATTTTTGATTAAATAAATCATTAAAGTTAAAATTGTAAACTACAACTTATACCTAAATTATTTTAATAGTCAAAGTATATAATATTTACTAAACAATTGAATGTTTTTTTTAATTTTTATAATACATTCTGAAACAAATTAATCCTACATTCACCCCGTTGTAAAACAATTCCATAATATTCACTTTATCATATTTTCCTTCATCGCCATAAAAAAATTAACATGTTAAAATTTATTAAAACTGATTAATCCCGCATTCATCATATGGTAAAACATATCTGTAATTTCACCTATCTACTAAATTCCATTATCACTATTACTCACATTACATCAAAGTTTTATGAGGTTCGTTGAAAGACTTGGAGTGAATTTGCTGAGCAGCTACACTGGTATCAACAACATATTCAATGAAGAATTCTCGCAATTGAAAGGTTAGTTAAATTTTTTTCCTTGAAAATTCTCATATTAAATTAGTTTGAGGAAGTAGATTTTTTTTTTAACTTAATATTTTTTGTTAGCCAAATTCCAATATTTCCATCGTGAGCATGGTGGGCCTAAGGCACCCCCATCCTACAATCGGTCGGCCACCCACCCCCTCCGCACACCCTAC
>APFE030944266.1:69454-86635 GCA_000404065.3 Pinus taeda
AAAATAAAAAAACCTTTTAAAAAAAGGGCCTAGTGTAGAATTACCATGTTTTTAAATCGGCATAAAAAACACTACCATTATAGAATGCAATGTACATAAAAAAAATTATAGTGCCAAAAACTAAGCTCTAAAAAACACGTGTGTTCTCCATCACCCCTTTTCAAAATTGGGTCACTTTTTTGCTATCTCTACAAAATGGGTAATAGTATGAGTTCCCGTTTCAAAGTTTACATTGTTAGATTTTATGCTAAGTCAAATGTTAAATATTAATTTCATGTACATAAAAAAAAGCAAAGGAATTAAAGTTTGACTCTAAAGTTTGGTATATCAGATGATATTCGATATATTATTCCCTATTCCTAAGTTTCGCAAACCCAAAATCATTCCTCCACTATTTATTTTTTCCACTCCCCTATCCCACCATATGCTCAAAATCATTCCTCCGCTATACATTAGATACATTCTCCCTACCCCACCATACACCCCATTACATCACGATAATGTCCCATCACATTTCTCCTCATCCACACCCACCTCTTAACATCTAACAACCTACATTATGTTTCAACCCCCCTCACCATCTGAACTTTACCATCGGGTGGGGTCCAAAATGGGTGGTATTCAAATCCATGGCCACCACAATGTGTCACCACCTCATGTTCCCTGCCCCCCACCGAAACCGTTAACCACCTCACCCCCCCTTCCTCCGAAAAGTGGTTTCTCCGCCTTCTGATACCACTACTTTATCTGTTACACTCCTGCCAGTCACCCTTCACCACGTCATCCATTCATTGCTCCAAGAATCACATCCTCTCCCTCCAAAATCAATCTGTTAAGTAATTAAATTACTTAACTGTTAATCCAACGATCCCACTCCACCATTAAAAAGAAAACCAGAAAATTATAAAATCCCTTCTTTCACCCATTTACCAGTTACTGATTTTATACACCGCCATTTCCATTGTTCTATTATAGGTGTACCAATCCAAACTACAACAAGTTCACCTAGCCAAGGATATTTCCCGCTAACTAAATCTCAGGGCAGTACCTTTTTTCTCCTGTCTGCTTAAATCCTGAGTCTTCTCTGCACATTGTAAACCTGTACAGTAATAGATTTCACCAGTGTCCCCAGCTTTATCCAACCATGCCTCTGAAATAAAAGGGACATGAAGAACCCATTAGTTCTTTGATCCACCCTCCCATCGACTTTCACCATATTCCTTTGGCAGACAAAGACTATAAAATTCATGAAACCCTCTGTGAATTTGATCTGTTTGAAATGTACTTCTAGCTTGAGGACAATTTTATAGATAAATATGATGATACTCAAATATGGGAATCCAATTTGCCCCATTATACCTTTCCCCATACCCAAAACACCCCTGAATTCATTAGGAAATGTCATTCTTGTTATCTACCTAGCCAAAGAGGTATTATTGCCCCTACTCAAGAAATTCTATTCACCATAACTCCCCAAGCTATAGACCAAATGATGCAAGCTCATACAATAGAAAATGCCACTCCTTTATCTCATGAAGCACTTATTGAATTATATCAGAAACTATACATTCCAAAGAGATCCAAAATCCTTGAGCTTTTCTTGACTGAAGATGCCCCATTACCCAAGAAAAATCGTCCCTATCCACCCTCCATTTCCCTAAGAAAGCCAAGAAAATCATCACAGTTATTTCCTACCACTTTGGAAATTACTAAAATCAGTGGGTAGATGAGGCAATTATAGGATTTCTTTCCATTGTCTCTGTAGATTCCAAGCCTTCCATCTTGTTCAACTTCAGCCAATTCTTTGCAGATTCCATCCATGAACAATTTGTCAAATTCCAAACTGAAGAAATATTTAAATATGCTTCTGTATTAGTATATATGTTTTTATATTTTTAGGGAGACAACCTCAAGCTTGCGTTACAAAATTTATATGAAGAAGGAAATCAACAATTAGTGATCTTCTGGATTACATTGGTAATGAAGGAACAAAAGGAGTATTCATACAAACAATTCATAGAAATGTTTGTATGTCTAGCACTCATTCTCCTAAGCAACACTCTAGAACCAAGAATCAATGAAGAAATTAGAAAAATCTTGCAGTTATCAAACCAAGTCTAGACAGGATATTGGTACCTTTATCAAAATTACACAGAGCTAAGGATATTTGGATGTGAATTTTCCCCTTACAAACTTCCAAAATTCCTCCCAATGAGGATTTTTTCTCTAGAATACATCAGGAAAATGCTCAATATGGACGAGATTCATTTTTTAGCTCCCAAGAAGAAATGTCAAGTCAAAAAAAAATAGGGCCTTTTATTTGCAACAGCAGGGTAGCAGGGGAAGAAGCAGACAAATTACTGAAATAAATGCAATTCAATCTTAGTTTCACATGGTCATATGATCCATTAGGGGTTTTCCAAGTTAAGGGTAGAGAATAAATCTATTGCTTACTTTCATACATCTAGACCAGAGATTGAAAATATAAAAACTAGCTGGAATGGACTAAGAACACTCTACAAGAGGTAGAGGATCAGTTGGTATCCACTTTGACAGTACAGACTCCTATCACATAAGAGAAAACAAAGAAAAGAAACAGAGAAGAAGAGTCACCTTCAGTGGCTGAGATTTATAGTGAAGGCTTCAAAATCATGTACAGCAAGAAGGCCAAGCTCAATTCCAAACTAAGCCTAAGCAAAAATTCAGATCAAGATATTATTGCCACCACCAAAGAGTCACTTGTTTCCTTACTAGTAGGTGATCAGATTACACTTTCTCCTACTACCTCGATAACTTCACAGGATCAACAACAGGTTCTGCAAACCAACACATCTACCACAGGGAAGACAGAAAAGAGTATATTTGACATTTTCAAGGAGATTAAAGTGAGAATTGAGGCCTTGAAGATCATCACATATAAACATTTTGGAAGAAAACTTCGAGTTCTCAATGCAGATTATTGTCAGCCTTTGATTTAGAGAAAGGAAAAATGAAAATGGCCTTCCTCCAAGCACAGATCCCACAACCCAAGGAAACATCACATTACAAGAAGACATCATTTGAATTTGATGTGAAAAACATGCATCCCATTGACCAAATGTGGATGCACAAGCAGATTAGGAAGATGATTTCATCTACTCTCACTAACACTGCTATGAGTTTTTCAAAATTGCAGGTTACTTTAGCTAGTGTCCAGTCACAATTAAAGATGGAGAAAGTCTCTTCACTAGCTAAATACAAAAGGATCAAAGCTTTGGAAGACTTGGTAGTCAAAGTAGGATATGACCCTGCAAATATCAATACTACAGAAGAACTTGTAAGAAAGAAGAATATTGACAAGCAACACTGAGAAAACAGTTAAATTTACCAACCACAAAAGACCCTCTGGCCAAACACATTGATGAGACAGAGTCATGAAAGGCAGACATGATGAAGCTCATCATCAAAGAAAAGGAGCAAGCTACCAATTTGTCTATTGTCCCTTTGTAAGCAGTGCCTCTTACAACAATTCCTATAGCTACATCTTCTTCAACAAACATAGGGAATGTTGCAGATCATTTCGAAAGTGTAGAGGAGAATATGTCTCTCCAAATAGAAGAAATCAAAATATTGCAAGCTCAAGTCAACCTTCTAGAAGACAAGAAGGAAAAGACTAAAACTTTCCATGCATCAAAGCTACAAAGGGCTCAAAACCATATAGAAGTATGGAGGAAATTAGCAACTGAGTCCTCTATTGGCCACACACTGGACCAAGTTAAATAAATTATATGGAACAATATAATTGAGGAAATGGATGAAATCTGGCCATGTATCCAGATTATATTTGAACGGAAAGAGTTGATTGAGAAAGCCAATCAGGCCATTTCCACTATTAACAATGAATTGGGAGATATGCATGCCACAACCAACAACATCATAAAGTTTCTCAATTCCAAAAACATATATGAGCTAGATGAATTGGGAATAGATGACAAGACAGAAACAATCTTTAAAGTAAAGAAAGTTATAACAAATAAGAACTTGGTTGTGCAACTTAGAGAAAAATGGCATAGTTTGGAAATAGGAGTCAACAGATTTTTCACTGGAATAGAAGCATTAAACAAGAAGGGTTTGCCTTCTTTATTTATAATCAATGACAAACTGATGACCTGGAAATATTATAAGAAGAAGCTTCAAGACATTGCAAAGGATACTACAAAGTATTCCCACATTAAAGGTGTTATGACAGGGAGAGATTTTTTCTAAGCTATAAATAACATGGGTTTCATCCAGCATGAGATAAAGCACATTTTTGTAGTAAAACCCACATTTTCTTAGTATACCGAGGTAGATTATATATACTGCAAGGCAAAAAAAATCCCATTCCAGATGAAGAGTGGTGGGATAAATTATGTGAGTTTGAGGACTAAAGAAAGGATCATCTTCACCAGTGCAACACCCAAATAGTGGAAAATAAACAACTGTTTTCCACCAAAATAGTGCCAGACCTCCATATCACTTCGCTAAATTCACCTCTTTTGATCATATTAGTCAATTCATATATTTTTTAATTAATAATATAATGCCATGTGAAAGTGGAATTAATTGTAATCTTTTTTGAAATTTTTGTTTAAGTACTTCATTCATTTGAAGTATTGAGGGTCGGTTCCTAATCATTGTAACTTTTTTTATCAAGCACTGCACTTTTTCCACGTAGTTGGAGCACCATTAATACAAGTAATTTTCATAGGATTCTTGTGTTTCGATATACTAGTGATGTTTTTCTTAGTGTAACCGTTGTTTCCAGTGTTATTCTTTGTATGTTTATCATCTGAAATCTAATTGTAAAACAAGAGATGTGAAAAATAAGATATGTTAATTGAACACCTTATTTGGACTGTTTTTACAATCTATATGTTTTCTTCTAAAGTTTGATTGAAAAAATCTTAAATTCTTTTCAATCACTACTAAAACACACTTTTTCTCCATTTCATAATTCAGTTTAAAAGATCTAGTAAATGTGACTAGCTTGCCTTGTCATTACTCTTTTAAACATTTGGCGCAACATCCAAATTTATTTGATTCCATAGCCCAATGGAAAGAAAGTAATTTGATCAGATCAACCAAATTCAAACAAAAACCAAGCATAATCATAACTAGCCTAAAATCAATTAAAAAACAAAGTTAGATTATAAAGAGAGATCACTCTCTAAAGTTGGGAGAGCTAGAACGATCACTCTCTAAATGGTTTGATGTTGTCCAATATATTTACTCCCTCAACCTCAAAAATATAGAACGATAACAACATGCATTACAAGTGTCCAAAGAATTGTCTTACAAACAATTACAATACATGTTGAAAATGTGTTGGCCTATTAAGAGGCTTCTGAATTAAGCGAAAGTTCCAAGACACATAGGTACACCATACATCACTAACCCCATAAGCGTGGTGTTGGAGCCACTACTCACTCCTCAAAGAAAATATTACAGACAGTCAAGGCTATGTGGGAGGAGAGAAGGTGGAAAGTCTTTTGCATGTACAAATGAGGGGTATTTATAGGCAAGGGTGAAACTGACCCTTGTGATTGTTCAAATTCCCTCATGATTTTTTGACTTACATGACTCTTCAAATTTACATGATTCTTCAAATTTACATGTGGATCTTTTGGACTTCCACATTACATTACATTGATTACAATAGTATGGCCCACACTAGTGATGTGGCTGAGATGACTCATGACACGAATCGACATGACAGTGCTAGTATGTTCATGTTGTTGGTGGTGTCCATGTTGAGTTGTAGTGCTGCTGAGTGATGGATGTGCTCTTGGTGTATCATAACTTCATCTACGCATGGAAAGGTGTGTGGACTCTTTGATGGTCTTGTTGTTCACTTGATGTTTGCACATGCATGTTCCTCCTTTGCTTGTACTTTGACTGCTTCATGTGTTCATTCGTTCGTGAACAAATCTCCTTGCATGCATTCCTCATTCATTTTTTTTTTGAACAAATCTCCCTGTATTCATTCCTCATTTGTTTATTTGTGAATGGATCTCCTCACATGCTCTCCTTGTTCATCCTATTCATCGTCACGTCATGTCTCATCCATGTACATGTATCTGCAATCACTCATGAAGAGAAAACATCAAATCTTGAAATATCCTGGCCTACCATGATGCATTTTCATTCACTTTTGGATGCAGGTGACCAAGAGAGAGGACAAAGCTCTGAAACTAAGCAAGGTATATTTCAAGCTGGGATGTGGGCTTCAGGCACTGTCAGTGAAAATTGCAGAGAGGTCACTGGGAGACTGAGATGGTTAATCCAGGTCAATAGTGATTATCCGTAGGATCTGGCTCGGCTGGAGGGAAAATCTATGCAATTGTTTTAGGGAGCAATTGTAGACAATAGAGGGGGACTGGTAGCAAAAATTGTGCAATTTCTCTAGGGAGCTGGCAGGGGGCTGCAAGAGGCTTGCTTGAAAAAATTGCACAATTTTTCTGGGGAGTTGGCAGTGGGATGCGGGATTCTGCTGGAAAAAACTGTGCAATTGCTGGGAGGATGGTCTGTTGAACATCCTTATGCAGCTTCTGAGCTGAGAGGGATGTTGGGCAACTCAGTGACTATTCATGAAAATTGCACACTTTTCAAGGTAAGCAGTAGGCCGGCTGACTCAGTGACTGCCTCGAAAAATTGTGCAATTGTTTGAGGGAGACAATGACAAACATAGGGTGTCTATCCACCATGTCTGCGTAGTTTCTTCAGTCAGTAGAGTGGGAAATATTTGTAGCTTTTGCGCAAATTTTTTGGGGAGTGAGTCATTGGGTCACTACCTGGTCAAACTCTTTGTTGAATAGTTGTAGGCTTGGTTGATGTGCTTGCAGGCAGTGTAGATTGAAATGGATTGGTGGGAAACGTCTACACTTTTCTGGGTGACAGTCTGCCTGGTCGATTCCAGGATTATGCAATGCAGGGTACCTTCAAGACAACCTCGAGCTCTATGCAATTCTAGGTAGAAGTACATGATCACTGAGGGCTGACACTGCACAATGAAGCTCAGTGAAGGTTCGACTGTTGGAGGGTGATCCAGACATTAGAATTTCAACAAAATAACTAAGTTTGTGGGTGAGTGAACTTGTGCATACGTGACCTTGCAAACACACACTCAACATGACTTGATGACAACATATACTCACTGTGACTGATCGATAGTGCGAGCGACTAGTGTGACACTTGTGATACATCGTTGAATGATTGTGACGACGCTTGCGCGACCGTGCATACAACATTGTGTATGAATGCGATAGATGTGTACATGGTGAATAGAACTCAAACACAACCTTCAAAATCACCAAAATGAGGTCGCAAGCATGCCATAAAAATCATAATGCAGAAGACAACGGTTGGTTGAACTAGTGAAAAAGAAGTAAGACATGTAGAAGAAACATATAAGATGACTTTTTGAATTTGTGCACATGCATTTTACTGAGGACAGGGTGATACGAAAATGACAAGCAATCCTAGAAACTCAGCTAAGAGTTGTCCTTCGAAAGATGTTCCTTACTCACCATACTTACTCTCAATATGATCATGGATCTGACGAAGTTTGCATGCAGTCTTGATCTTTTCCATTACTCAGTTCCTTGGTCCTTCTCCTCAACTCCTTGGAAGTGATTTCATCATGTCACCTTTTCATTTAGTCACTAAGAGGTAGTTCTGCGCAATTTTAACGGATAGTGACTGCTGTCGGACTGAAGCCCTGGGAGGCCCGTCTACATAGTTTTTGCATGCAAGACTAACAAGACAACTTGGAAAACACTCTGCAGTTTTTAGGCTCAAAGCACTGCTACGAGACATGGGTCCTGGGAGGACACCTCTTCACAATTTCTGAGTACAGTGTAGCTAGACTGCTCCGTGCATTTCTGGAGAGTAGTGTTGGTTGGGGTCTTTGCAAGAAAGGGAGGAATCTTGATGGTTGTAGAAGCAAAGCGCACAGTTTAGGGAAGCTAGATGAGGTTAGGCTACTCGGGAGAATGGCTAAGTGGGAGATTAGTGAAACATATGTAAACATGATAGGAATTGACTGTGATCACACACTGACACTTAGTCACACAATGTAGACCATCTAGAATGCATAAGACATAATTTTCTTGAAGTAACAACCTTCATGACAAAAATGCATAAGGTGAGTGTGAAACATGTCTATGTGATGATGACCACTCATACGCACACAATTCCCTAGAATCAAGGCAACACTCCCTTTGCATGACAAACAACAACCCCTATGCCCAAAAATGGCACATGTTGCATAAACAAAGAACTCAGAAAACTCTTAGGATCAAAGAGGGGATCTTAAAATCATTAGCTTACCAACAAGTTACCAAGGATGATCGATCACAGGATCCAAAGTAGGCTCCGAAATTTGCATGCGAGCCAAAAGTTTGGAGGGTGGTTGTATCCGCTACAACAACACACTATATGTACACAACACCTCATGTGCACAACATCATAGATGTAACATATAAAATATGTACAACATATATGAAATATGCACCATAGTAGAACCACACATCCAAAACCACACTATCCCTACCAAGCAACCTTGTTTCCAATGTCTTATCCATGCTTGTCCCAACATGCCGTAGACCACACTCCTTTCATTTCACTAATGTATCCCTCGGCCTAGCCTATCCATAAGATAAATATACTATAATAACATAATATCAATTCATATCCACATGATATTGACCTCACAGATTTGTCAGGACTACTCTTCCCACTTGATTCCTCATGAACTAGGAATCTCTCCATGTCATTCACCTATGTAGGCAATCACTCCTTCACAAGAATGAATCCTAACGACAATGCGAGACATCAACATACATACAGACATACATAAATATACATATAAATATGATTATTAAATGGTCACAATCCTGTCAGACAATGAAATACATACATACAGACATATATAAACATCAACATAATCATGATCATAACATAATTACCTGATAGCATAAGGTCAAGGTTAAGAGAACTCCCTTTATCTATGCACACCATTCACAACATTAAGAACAATCGCTCCCAGCATATCCAAGGCTTCTGACACCCGAGATCCATTTACTTCACCTTTCATGTTAAGTTTCTCATGTTTGTCTTGCCACCATCCATTTACACTAATGGACCCAACCAACATAGCCGACTATCATTCTCTTTCCTTCAAGTGCCCCTATACATGCATCGGCTTTATTTGAGTCTTACATCACTTGTTGGACTTCTTTCAGCTCTCCCCAAACTCCACTAACTTTCCTCTTTCCCAACCAATTCCAAAGACTCAAAACTTAACAGGCAAGCACAAGAAACAAATAAGAAGAAAACCATCACTAGTATAAAATGGCTAATTAGCTACTAAAAAAATGACTAAAATTTTCATATAAATGACCATTTTTCAATCGGTGACCAATAGTAGTTAATTTACAATATCTTATAATGCGACCAACTTTTAATCATTTTTAGCTTAGTCATTAATTGGTTGTCTCAATTTCATCATCTAGTAGTATATTTAGTCATAAATTTGGTCACTAATTTAGTCATTGATTTAGTTATTAATTGCCAGAATTAATGGCAAAATATACAACAAAATATATTACTATATGGTCACCTGAAAAAACCAATTAATGACCAAAGAAATATGACCAAAATGTTGGTCGTGTTATAATACACTGTAAATTAGTTACTAATAGTCATATGTATGCAAATTTTAGTCATCGTTTGAAACCAATTAATGACCAAAGAAATATGACTAAATTTTGATTGTGGTATAAGATACTATAAATTTTGACAAATGGTTTCTCATGTTCTTTTTGCCGAAAAATCTCTCATATACTATAAATTAGTTACTAATAGCCGTATATATGTAAAATTTAGTTGTCATTTATAATTAGAAATTTATCATTTGCAGTAGTCATTTATCTTTTTTCAATAATTTCATATTCATTATATAAATGACTAATTTAGTAGTTTATATTCATTTCATTTATTTTCATTAATAATTATTGTAAACAACTAATTTAGTTGCATATTCATTTTGTTTGTGCTCATAATTAATCAATATAAACTACTAATTTAGTAGTTTTCCATTGATTTTATGTGCTCATTATTAATGAACACAAATTACTTAGTATGATTTTGTGACTAAAATAAAAATATGTTATACAATGTGCACTGGTTCATCTAATATGAAAATGCAAAGTTACATATGTTAATTACAATACTAAACAATATCAAGTGCAACTATAAATAATTTCAACCGCATAAATTATATTATATGAAGTGTCAAGGATTACAAAATGAGTTTATAACTTAATATTGGCTAGACTACAATTTACACATGAAATGTTGTTTCATCACTACAAAACATTTTCATTATGTTGCCAAAGAATTGCAAGTGAATTCACCATCTCTGAAGCCTTTACCATCAATCTCTATGTGTGTGTCTTATGCAAGATATTGGCTTTAAGGGTATCACTAGACTGGTTCTCTTCTCTCTCTTTTGTCATATTTCACCCGAGTGTTATTTTTTTCTTCTTTCTTAAAATCTTGTTGTTGACCATCAATATTGAGTTCCATTTCTAAAAACAAAAGAAGATACAGTGCAGAGTGTAATACATGAAATGCAATGAACACTAGCATATAAATTAAAGTAGAGTATAAAGGATATATATGGCATATACCTCAACATCAACAATGTTAAAGTCATTTTCCCCATAAAAGCAAGAAGCTCAAAAGATCTCTTTCGTTGAGCGATAGTGGCCACTATGTGGTTAGATGCCCTGTAGAAACAAACAAAATAAAATGTCACCATAGAAAATAGCACTTTAGTAAATTAGTATTCAATCTTCACGGAAACCTTAGGCACAATCATGCTAACTAAGTTATATTCTAAAAATATTAAGCTATAAATAACTTTTGAAAAAAAATAACCCCAGGTGTGATGTCTAATCCTTCTTGTTTTATTTGAAACAACATCTCATTCTCTAATGCATGATCTTGGTCAAGTATATAAACAACATGTGATCAAATAACAACATGAAAGTAAAATTTTCTAATAGTCATGAAAGTATTTCAACACAAAACAATTAACAAAATTTCAATCAATATCGTGTAATACTAGTTTCATATTCAAGCTTTGGTTGTTGTTTAAATGGACATGATACCAAGTATTTTCAATTTCATAGTTGAAATACAAAGAAAAATCAAAAGTGACACTTAAAATAAATCAAACAATAAAGAGAGGATATCATGGAATGAACATTGCTATTATAAAAAAATTGTTTACCTATCAATTGATGTATTGTCAGACATTCCTAAAACATTTGCTTGCGCAAAATAACCATGAGGTGAAAGAATCACAACATTAAAAACATCTATGGAAAACTTGTGCTCAAATCATTGTTAATTTTGTCACTTAAAAAATAACTGAAACAAGATATAACACTGATCTCAAACAACTTAGAAAAAATGTCCTTAGTGGCACAAACTCTCCTAGTATTTGTATCAGATCTTAGAAGAATTTTGTATACTCCTTTTAGGACTATCTGCAATATGCCACTTGTCTTTAGTAAAGTTCAACAACATATTACACTCTTTAAATGGAAAATCACATATAGTTTCAATAAACAGACTGAGAAATTGAGAGTGAAATGCATATGGACACTAATACCATTAAACAAACAATATGTTACCAATAAGAAGATTGTTTTTAGGAACTTAAAGGAGGAACAAATACCAACCCAAGCATGATTTAAGAGCTTTTTTTTTAACACGTATTCCTCTAAGGGTTGGTGTGGAAGCTGAACAACCAAAGGGAGTCCAAGGGACCACTTGGAATATGAAACCAAAGTTCATTCCTATGTATTATAACTATGTATCATTCTGAATAAGAAATCGAATCTAATTTTTATCTTTCATATTGCCTCAGCCATGTATGTGTTTAACGTGGTACCAGAGTAGGCGATAGCCTAACCTGCTCATATTTGAGCCACACATTTTATGGCCTTTCTGTGCAGGTCAATTTTGCCATCAATTCTGCATTTCATAAATGTTTTCTCAGTTAAATTCTAGCTGCGATCGCTTCTCACATTTTCACATAGTAACACTCTTCCTTCAATGTTAGACCTTCCTGGATTGCATTTATTTACCTCTTAGCTTTTGTTCCTACTCGAATAGTATGTCGTTGGTCGTTTCTTTGTCAGTGTGTTAGGCCTGAAACCTCCTCAATATTTTCTATGCTAGTGGAATGAATGCAGTAGTTTCATATTGATTTTGTGGTATCTCTCATGTCAGTTCTACCCTTTCTGCTGCTTGTCAGACCTTGAGAATTTTATTCCTCCCTGTGCGCCTGTCCATATCACTCCATTAATTTGTTGTCTGTTATAAATTTGTTACCTCTCCATTTCGTACTTGTCTCCTAGAAACACTTTCTTCTTTTAATTATCTACCATGTGAAGTTGCATAGAACCACATTTCACTACCACATGGGATGAATTCTGTTTGAGTAATAGAGTTGTCCATTGGAATGAAATTCGAACTCAAAAAAAGGGGACTGTGTTCGTAAGATTTAAATTAATTTTTCCGCACAAAGTGTTTATGAATTGTAACCCAAAACAATTGTCATAGTAGAGGATTGTCTCTTATAACTCCTCATCGTGACTCATGGGAGAGGAATATGTTTGTTGGTGGTGAGAAGCAAAAGGAGCATCAAGGAGTGTTTTCATTTTTTCAATGAAGATATCGAGAGAATCGGGATGGATTAGGCCAGAAACACCTTTCTTACATTGTTCTTTATCATATTTTTCCTTTTCTTAGTCTTTTGTGTAATCAAATCCACTCTAGGTCATTCCAAGCGATTGTTCAAATCGATAAAATCCCCGCCTCGATCTCATGATCGAATCCTGGCAATGTACTTGAAGAAGATGAGACATTCAGAGGTAGTGAGCGAAGCTTTCAGTTTTCATTGGTAGGGAAACAACAACGAGGGGTATGAGATAGTATTTTGTGGGAACTAAAGTTATTTTTCAAAGTATAACACCACACCAAATAGACAACAACGAGGGAAATCAAGATGACGATATTGAGAGCCACCACTTTGTGCCATCGTTCTTCAGACTCACCATAAGTCTGGCCTTATAGGATTCGCACTTGTAGCACAACAAATCCCCCCTGGTATCGGAGCCAAGTTCTTTCTCATGGACCCTTTCAGTATGCAATTGAAAGATTGGGTAACAAAGTAACCTGTAGTTCCAACCATTGAATTAAAATAAGCAAATGTTTTTCAGCCTCTTGTTCTTGGGACTGTTGCTTTTACATTGCCCCTATTTCTAAGTGTGTCGTCCCATCATCCAACCTACACAGGGAAAACAAATATATTTAGTTGTTGAATATATTGGAAATAAAATGTACAATTAACTCAACTTGATCTTTACATGGCATAGGCATAATGAAATGGTACAATAGAAGCATGCCAACTCATAAATAGGAGATGATAAAAAGAATAATGGAGCACTTCTTCCTGTAATAGAATTTTCTTTGGCCACAATAGTCGAAAGGATGTCATGTATCAATATATGCTCCTCATTGGTACATGAATTTTCTTATTCCATTAAATCCTGCACATCTGCTACCCTCTTACTAGACATGACCCTCGATCCCAGAGCTTAAGCACAATGAGAATAGAGCTTCTGCAAGCATGCATGCAACTTGATATTCATAGTCAAACCAATTAACGTGGCAATGAAATTGAGATTTCACATTCTTGGCTAACATTGTTTGCCTAGAACAATGTTCTTGGTAACTGGAATTTCTCGTTCTCATTCTTGGTACATGTTTCCTACATTGATCATCATAGACAACTTGATGTCATAAAGTCAAATAGAAATCAAAATTTAACCATAACTCCTATAGTCAAATATTAAGGTCCATCTTGCATAATGAATTTTAAGTAATCTCTCATCATATCTAGTTGAAATTCTAATTTAAGATCCTAATATCATGGACTATAGTCAATATGATTAGCCTCACATCTTTCATCACAAAATAATTCTCCTTATACAATGACCCAATTTTAAATTAAAATCATAACCTTGAAAGTAGTCATTACAATCATGTATCATTAGCCTCAAATGAGGGCATGTATATTATGGCTTTAAATGAAAACTATAATCTAATTGAAAGATACACTTTATGAAGCATGCATAAATATTTGAAGATGTAATAAATGTGAAGTATGTAATTTATACAAGATATTTTAAAATTTTAAAATAAAAAATAAAAAAAATATGTTAATTATACCACATGTTTTTAAAATTTAAAGATAGAAAATAAGTAAAATTAAAATAGTAATAAGTAAACCAGTATAGATCCATCTTTACTCGGATCTACCAAGCCCGGATCAAATTATTTTTCACTCTATATGCTTAGTAGATCCAGAGTAAAGATGGACCTATGCTGCTTTAGTTCCCCCTTTAAATAGGCTACATTCCACATGAATACCATGGGTCAATACCATGTGCCATCTTTATTTTTAATATTAATATTAGGATTAATAATGTTTTTTGCATGGTATTAATAATAATTTGGCCCATGGTATTTGGCCCATAGGGTTCACCTAAATAAAACCTCACCGGAATACCTTGGGTCAATACCATGTGCCATCTTTATTTTTATTAATACTAATATTAAGAATAATAATGTTTTTTTGCATGGTACTAATAATAGTTTGGCCCATGGTATTTGTATTTGTATTTGACCTAAATGAAACCTCTTTTTTTATTGTTCTTCAATATAAAGTGAATTATGGAGTAAATATAAAAAAAATGGTTTATTTATTTACCATACCTCTAGTTTATTTATATTTTTATTAATTTACCATAACTCTTTTATAAATATGGTATTTGGCACATGCTATTAAAATAGTATTTTGGCCCTTAGGCTTCACTTGAGTCTTCGTAATATAAAGAGGTTTATGGACTAAATGAGGTTTTATTTATTTACCATACCTCTAATCTATTTATATTTATTTACCATACCTTTGGAATAAGTATAAAAAGAGGTTTATTTATTTACCATACCTCCACTTTATTTTTATTTTTATTTATTTACCATACCTAGTTTTCGAGTGTTCATAAACCTCTTTATATTTTAAATATTACGTTTATGTTGAGATTTTCTGATTGAGCAAAATAGGAAAAATATCAGCTGATGACAACAATCGAATTCAGGTCCTAGATTAGCTCCAGTTTGTTGGGAGGGAGTTAATGCCTCCTATATTTGATGTGAGAGAGTTAATGAGCTGTTAGATTCTCTATGCTATATAACAGGCAACCATTCGGATGGCTTGCTAAGAGGGTGAGAGTTTTATGAGGTTTTCATTATGTAATCTCCAATTTGATTAATAAATTCCTGATGCCTAGGTTTGGTGGACGTAGCCCAGATTGGTTGGGTGAACCACGTTAAAAATTGTCTCTTATGTGCTTGACTATTTTGCTGAGTTAATTTATTTGACTGACTGTGCACCTAAACCAAAAATTGGTATCAGAGCATGTTGGAGGTGTTGCGTGGAGGAGCTAATCGAGGCGCTGTGCTAATCGATGATGGAGGTGCTGCGTTGATCTGTTAGTGCTGGCGGACTGTGCTGGTGGTTTGCTGTTGTACGGTGCTGCCTGAAACTGGTGCGTTCACCGAGTAACGGTATGTGCATTATTGCGTGGAGCTGGTTTTTTAAATGTTGCTGGTGCGTTGTTAATTTCACACGTTATACCTGGTGTGTGTGCGCATTAGATTCATTGTTTTTTTTTTAAACTTGCACATGGATATAATTGCTGTGGAGCGCTGGCTAAGGAAACAAGTTAACATTTTTTCTGTATGCCCGTGTCCCTTCTCTGCTATAAAACGCAGTGTGATTTGATAAAACCCGCAGTCTCTGCTATAAAACAAAGTGTGATTTGATAAAACCCGCAGTCTCTGCTATAAAACGCAGTGTGATTTGATAAAACCCGCAATCTCTGCTATAAAATGCAGTGTGATTTGATAAAACGCAGTGTGATTTGATAAAACACATTTGAATTGAATTGAGTGGTGCGTATTTGAATTGAGTGGTGCATATTTGAATTGAGTTGAACGCATATAGCTGGTGTGCATACTAAGGCTGTAACTTTGTTATGAATAGTAATGTTACATTGCGTTGGAGAGATATAAAAATGTTGTAAATACAAACGCTTCATTGCAATATATATGCGCTACAAATAAAGTGCATCACAAAGGGAATATATTGAAGGTGCACACCATAATAAAGTGTAGGTGTTAAAAGCTATTAGAATGCAATAATACACTGAAGAGATCATAAAGGCCACAATAGAAACGAATGACATTGAAAAATTAGTTTTACATGTTGAGAGTGAAGAGCGTAAGACCTACGCTACCTGAGTTATTCCAAACAAGAAACTTTTTTGTGTGAAGTGAAAACAAGAAATATTTTTTTTGTGTATAAGTGCAAAGGGCAGTTTTTTTAAAGGCAAAAGTATAGAGGCATAGGCAATTTTTTTTATTGCTGGTTGGATATTGGAGATTATTGTGTTTTTTTTTTTGATACAAAATGGCTAAAACTCAAAGTGCCCAGTTTGAAATTGAGAAATTTAATGGCAAGAATAATTTTGAGATCTGGAAGGTGAAGATGCATGACTTGCTTGTCCAACATGGCATGGCAAAGTCATTGTTGGGCAAGTCCAAACAGCCTTACAACATCACAGATAGTGAGTGGGCCGATATGGATGAAAGAGCGATTAGTGCTATTCGACTGTGTCTAGCTGATGATGTCTTGTTTAATATTGTGTCGGAGACAACGCTGCTGGTTTGTGGACGAAACTGGAGAAACTGTACATGACCAAATCCTTAACCAATAGAATTCTCCTGAAGCGATAGTTGTACGGTTTGCGAATGAAGGAAGGTACATCGATTGCTGATCATTTAAATTCTTTTAATACTCTTCTTGTGCAATTACAAAGTATAGAAGTAAAAATACCATCCGAGGATAAAGCTATTACTTTATTGTGCTCGTTTCCCAAGTCATGGGATCATTTTGTTACTTCTATAAGTCTTAGTTCATCAGAAACTATTGAGTTTGATGATGTAGTTGCATCCTTATTA
>APFE030944266.1:89321-172210 GCA_000404065.3 Pinus taeda
ACTGTGGGGTGTAAATGGGTCTTCAAGCTGAAACGAGGTGTGAATGATACGGAAGACAGGTACAAAGCGCGACTGGTTGCAAAAGGGTTTTCTCAGAAAGTTGGTATTGACTTTCATGAGATTTTTTCACCAGTGGTTAAAATTGTTTCAATTAGAATTGTGTTAGCATTAGTGGCTTTGTTTGATTTGGAGTTGCAGCAGTTAGATGTTAAGAATGCATTTCTACATGGTGATTTAGATGAGGAAATATATATGGAACAACCGGAAGGGTTTGTTCAGCATCGCAATGAGAAATTTGTCTGCAGGCTCAAGAAGTCATTATATGGCCTGAAGAAGTCACCTCGGCAGTGGTATAAGAAGTTTGATTCTTTCATGTTGAGTCAGAAATATGTTAGAAGTGAATATGATCATTGTGTTTATTTCAAACAGTTGAATAATGGCATATTCATTATCTTGGTATTTTATGTTGAGGATATGCTTTTAGCAAGCAAAAGCATAGAAGAAATCAACAGGTTGAAGGCTCAGATGGCAAGGACATTTGATATGAAAGATCTAGGAGCAGCAAGACAGATTTTGGGCATGGAGATTTTTCAGAGACAGGAGCAATGGAGCTGTGGCTATCACAACAGAAGTATGTTGAGAAAATATTTTTGAGGTTTGGTATGAACAATGTGAAGCCTGTGTCGATCCCTTTAGCTTCCCATTTTAAGTTTTCTTCGAGTTTATGTCCTAATACAGATGAAGAAAAGGATTATATGTCTCGAATTCCTTATGCCAATGTAGTAGGATGTTTAATGTATGCGATGGTTTGTACTCGACCAGATATTTCACATGCAGTTGGGGTTGTCAGCAGGTACATGGCAAATTCGGGTAAAGAACACTGGTCAGCAGTGAAATGGGTGCTTCGGTATTTGAGAGGCACAAGTAGTTATTGTATTTCTTACAATAAGAGTAGTGAATTTGTTTGCGGATATGTTGATTCCGATTTTGTAGGTGATTTGGATAAGAGAAGTTCAACTTCAGGGTACGTCTTTACTCTTGCAGGTGGAGCTATCAGCTGGATGTCAAAGCTACAGAACATTGTTTCTTTGTCCACTACTGAAGCAAAATACATTGCTACTTCTCATGCTTGCAAAGAGGCGGTTTGTTTGAAAGGTTTGCTTGGTGAGTTTGGTATGTTACAGGACAACATCAGGTTACTTTTTGATAGTCAAAGTGCAATATATTTGGCTAAGAATCTGGCCTATCATAGTAAATCAAAGCATATTCCAATTAAGTACCATTTTGTAAGACAGGTTATCACTGAAAGGGGAGTCTCTCTTGAAAAGATGCATACAAAGGAGAACTGTGCAGACATGTTCACGAAACCAGTTTTGTTGGAGACGCTACGCTGGTGTTTGGCTTCTCTTGGCTTGCAGAAAAGATAAAATAATAATAACAGGGCATCAGGCAAATTGTTGTCAAGGTGGAGATTGTTGAGATTTTCTGTTTGAGCAAAATAGGAAAAATATCAGCTGATGACAACAATAGAATTCAGGTCCTAGATTAGCTCCAGTTTGTTGGGAGGGAGTTAATGCCTCCTATATTTGACGTGAGAGAGTTAATGAGCTGTTAGATTCTCTATGCTATATAACAGGCAACCATTAGGATGGTTTGCTAAGAGGGTGAGAGTTTTATGAGGTTTTCATTATGTAATCTCCAATTTGATTAATAAATTCCTGATGCCTATGTTTGGTGGACGTAGCCCAGATTGGTTGGGTGAACCACATTAAAAACTGTCTCTTATGTGCTTGACTGTTCTGCTGAGTTAATTTATTTGATTGGTTGTGCACCTGAACCAACAGTTTATATATAATAATAATTAGATTGATTTGTAAATAGGACTGACATTGATTAAAAATTAAATTTACATTTACATTTTTATGTGAGATCTACCCCATACTGGGTTGTAAAGCCTCTTAGCACAATAAAGAATAATACATAAAATATAATTAAATATAATAATAATAAATAGTAACTAAATTATGAATATAAATAATTTAATAAGTAATAAGTGGATAAATAGTAACAAGTATAAATAATACATATTTAAATTTAAAAGGTTTACATAAATACATTACCTTTTTACCCAAAACTTTATACATTACCCAGAAATGTTCTTAATCGTTTTTGAATTCGAGGTATTATAAGTGTTTGGGAGTCTAAGTGGAATTTTAGTAAAATATAAAAAATATATAAAAACAAAAAAACACAAGTTTATTAAAATGAAAAATAAAATTGCCAACCCACATAAATCCAAATGTGTAGGAGTTCGGGTTAAAAATAAAATGAACACTCAAAGAATATTCAGATTCTCAATAAGAACTCATAATGGGAAGACTTTCAAAAATAATAAAGACTAGTTTCTTTGAAAATCACCATCTGAGGAGATTCGAAAGGTCGAGAGATTCTGAATAAGAACTGATAATGGGGAAGGGTGTTTAAAATAATAAAAATAGTTTATTTGAAGAAGTTCCAGAGGCTAGGGCACGGGGTATGGAACATGTTTAATCTTATGGATATTTGGTGCAGGGTATGGAACATGTTTAATTTTATGGATATTTGGATATCTCGTTCTAGATGGATAAAACATTTTTTTATGTTGGACATTTTATTTGCAAAAGAACTATATAAATGATTTATCAAATGAGAAATAATATGAATAAATTATACCAAAGAAATTCTTAGATCCATATATATCTGAGATGAGGTGTAAACAAGCTCGTAATTTGTAAAAATGTCTGAACTTCAGATCATGTAAGGAGAAAAAATGAAAAAACCGAAATTTATTAAAGAAATGTGTATAAAGTGGATTGAAACAGAATGGGGTTTTAGAAAAATGGGTGAAATCTAGACTTACTTACATAATATTAAACCGTGGTTTATTCTTTGCAAGTCCAACCTAAGTTAGAACTGTAGTTTCTCCACATTAATCTTCAACACACTCAGACAGGGTCAAATAGCTCCCAATAGCTCCCCACCTATTGCGTATTCCATGAATATAGCTAGTTAGGTGGAAGTCAGCAATACCTCCTTGAAGCGAACTATGTTGGGATGCTGATATGTGATTAATAATCTCCCACCTCATATTTTCATCAATCTTCCTCTGCTTCTAGGCATCGTCTCTCCCCCACTAGGTAGCAACCCATTCCCAATAATATTGGGTAGTAATTGCACCCAACTAGTAGAAAAGAGTTTGCTTCCCTACGCTATGTTGGGAGGTGTAGGCACCATTATGTTGACACAACTTAGTGAAAATAGCACAGGAAAATGTAAGCAGATCCATCGAAAATCTAGCTTCACCAAGGAGATCAATGCTACCATCCTAGAAACAATGCCAAGTTGTAAAACAATGCTAATTATCATGGAAGGATGTATGAACTATAACTCCTAGGATTTACCACCAAAGCACCCTAAACCCAAAATTTATTGCCTCGACATTTTAATCATTTTATTTTCCTTCATGGTCGATTAAATTCCAACCCACACAGTTATACCATGGCAACAAAACCTTCTCGACAAGAACACAAAAAATTGATGAGAAAATAAGAGTAGAGGAAGAACTCAAAAATAAAACAAAAAATTGAATTACTAAAAAGAAAAACAAAAGCGAAAAATACCTGGAATGTCAACAATTTAGATCTAGAGAGACGCTTATTGATCTAACATGCATGTGTTGCAATAAAGCCAATCTAAAGCCTTTGTTTGTTTCATAAGAGGCCTTGTTCATTTCTTTCCATAATAGAAATGCCAATTTTTACACGTAGGATCTGACTTGTTATAACAATTTAGTGAAATATTCATTTATACTCCTTTCACTTGCAAAAGAATTTTATTTGAGCCAATTTGGCCACACAAGCCTAAATAGTTTATAATAATCTAGTGGATTATAATAAATTATTTCTATAGCATCTTACGCACTAAATTTTATTTGCTTACACTTCTCACATTAAATTCTAAGTTTTCCATTAAATTTTATTTTACTGAGTTTCCTAAAATCCGATATTAAAATTGATTTTCAAATAAAATAAAATGGTTATATTTTTTAATAGTAAAAGTGAGTTTTGATTTGCTCCATGGTGTGGATTAGTTGATGATAGAATGGGTTGTTAAGGCATTTTTTATAATGTTATTGGTTTAAAATTAGATTAACTTAGTGTACCACATGTGAGGTAATGTGGGTATGCTTGGAGGTGATTGTCTTAAAATTGATTTTCAAATAAAATAAAATGGCTATATTTTTTAATATTAAAAGTTAGTTTTAATTTTCTCCATGGTGTGGATTAGTTGATGACGGAATGAGTTGTTAAGGTATTTTTTTATAATGTTATTGGTTTAAACCTAGATTAGCTTAGTGTACCACGGGTGAGGTAATGTGGGTATACTTGGAGGTGATTGTGTTAAAATTGATTTTCAAATAAAATAAAATGGCTATATTTTTTAATATTAAAAGTTAGTTTTAATTTGCTCCATGGTGTGGATTATTTGATGATGGAATGGGTTGTTAAGGCATTTTTTATAATGTTATTAGTTTAAACTTAGATTCGCTTAGTGTACTACGTGTGAGGTAATGTGGGTATACTTGGAGGTGATTGGGTTAAAATTGATTTTCAAATAAAATAAAATGACTATATTTTTTAATATTAGAAGCTAGTTTTAATTTGCTCCATGGTGTGGATTAGTTGATGATGGAATGGATTTTTAAGGCATTTTTTATAATGTTATTAGTTTAAACTTAGATTAGCTTAGTGTACCAGGTGTGAGGTAATGTGGGTATACTTGGAGGTGATTGTGGTAGTGGATAGAATCAATCACTATCACGTAAGTACAAGCTCATTATAGTTGTCTATTTTTCCATATTCAAAAAATAACAATACTAATAATAATAATCTTATTTTTTTTAATTGTATTGAATTAATTATTTTACAAAATTAGATGTTATTAGAATCTCATGAATTTATTAGAGGTAGATTTAGTGATGGAAATAAGGTAAACTAATTTTCTTGTAAGCATTTTCTAAATTGTGTTGTCACTCAAACACTCTCATAGAAAAAAAAGTCTTAACCCCACCTAGAACGCCTAAAAGACAACTCTCAAGCAAGCCACCCAATGTCACATTGGTGGCTTTCTCTCACTCTTTAGACTACACTGAAGGATATCCTTGTCTAAGGGGGAATCCATAAAGATCGAGCTAAGCTAGGTCATTGAGTAATGAAGGAAAGTTCCTTAACAAATACTAGTGATTTGATACTACTCACTCTCAAAGCAAAAGGTTAGGGATAAGTGTGTGAATATTCAAACAAGCCATGAATTATGAGCAAATTTTGAATGATATTAATTAGAAAACTATTCTTATTCATGCAGCAAAATTATACTTGAAAAATGAAAAATAAAACTTACTCAATTAACCATATAACATGAGATGTTAGTGAAGCATATATGTAATGGTACAATAAAAATAGAAAATGAATCATAAATTGTGTCTATACAAGTAAGGCATTAGATCATTCATTCATCATATTCATTAGCATTGGAGATTGAGAGTTTGTTATCATCATGAAGAGACCATTCCATAATTAAGAGATCATACACCAATAGTATTAACTATGTTTGAGACATCAACGAGTTATGTGTTTGCAATGATAAATAAAGGAAATATTCAAACTTGTCATTGTTACTAAGGAAAATGAAGACAACAAAGTTGAATGCGGACTACTTACACATTTGTAACATTCAAATATCATCCATTTATCATCAACTTGTCACCATTTACAGCTGGGTAGTTTGTAAATGTAGAATTGTGACCCAAATGATGTATCTGTAACATTTGAAAGTGTGTAATTACAACTAATGAACCATAAGCAATACAATTATCATGTGAACACATTAACCACTATGTATTTAGAACAAATTTCCATTAAGACTAGAGATCAATGTAAGTTTTAAAGCACCCCTAAACAATAAGAAATTCCCTATCATGTAAACATCAAATATTTAATAATTGTGTGTTTTGTCTAAATTGTGTGTAGAGTGCACCAATAGGGGCATTTTTGGGCTTCGATCACTATCTTCTTAATTTGTGTTAAGATGTGACATTTCAAATTAGAAACTAATCATACATCTATAAAAAGGAAAGCAAGTAAACCGTCAAGATAATATTAAAAATAGTCAATTGTTACCCTTATGAACCAAGTAATTTCAATTCCCATGCATTGATTTGTGTAAGGGTGTGGTTAAAATGTTAAATGTGTTGAAAAAATGTAAGAAAGAAATGTATAAAGAAAAAAATTGACCATAATGCAAATTTGTAAACCCTTTTCACAATTATTAAAGAGATTAAATATCAAGGTGTTTCATGCATTCATGTACTCATGTGAAGCTTAAGAGCGTTTACTATGTCATAGATATGTTAACTAGATATGTCAAATCCAACATGAACGAGTATAAATATGATAATGTGTCCTTACAAGTAAAGTGTTAATCATTTTTAATTTATGCTAATCATTTTTAATTTTGTCACTTATTCTCTAGTCGTATATTTTAGACCTATACTAAATTAGTCATTTTAGTTAGTCACTTTTAGTTGAGTCACTTAATTCTAGTTATATATTTGATCCATACACTAAATTAGTCATTTAAGTTAGTCACTTTTAGTTCAGTCACTCAAAATTGCTCAAATCTAGTACTAATTCACTTGAAATAATTGTGGTGACTAACTTTTTAAGTCACATAGTCACTAATCTCTCATTTTGTACTAGTGCATGGAAACCAATAAAATTACGACACCATAAACAAAGTGGCATGGTCATGCACTAGACATAAAAAAATTGAAAATCAAGCACAAGAAAATCACAAAATATGAAAAGAACAAGACTAACCAAAGACATCATGACTCAATCCCCGTGGTTCCCAATGCTTCCAAGGGAAATCTCAACCTAAGCCTTCTTCGATATTTCATGGAAATCTCCTTTTCTGTGCAATCCCCTGCATCATACTGCCATAAACACATAGTTAGTGCTTAAATAAACATAATAATACACTAGTTACCTTGTCTTGTTGTGCCAAGCACATTTCCTTTTGACTAAACATGTCCATGCCATCTCTCAAGGGACTCCAATTCCCTTGATGATCCACCTATAACTAGCAACTAGTTGATGTATCTATCAAATAAATGTTCATAACTATAGCACATATCCACATAATGTCAGACAAAATCAAGGTTAAGAAAAAACATTGTATGCAATGCACTCATTCGTTTGGAATTAGTTTTTCCAAACATAGCCAAAGGAATTCCTTTCTTTTACCCTTTTTACCTTGTTGCAATCGAGGCTTACTATGTACTATCACATCACCCAACTGTTAGTTATATAAACACATAAACTATTACCTTGTCATGGTAATATCAAGCATGTTTCCTGCAATTGTTTACACATGTTCCAAATATCAAGACAATCATATCTATTCATTTGAAATAAACCTTTACCAAGACTAACAATCAAGTCATAATCCATAGTCAACTCATAGTCATTAGACATAATGCTACAACTGTCACCTTCTACACTCAAATACATATCACCTGTCTCAACACATATTTGTTACTACAATCATCTTAAGATAATATCATTTGAACACATACTCATATTATCCAATTCATCAAACATTCAACCAACTTGAAACATACCATTTTAAATAAATCAAAAAACACATACCTTAATGTATCTCGAGGGAGGCTATCTTGTCCACACAATCAATCCAGATTAGCATGATATAGATTTAAGAATATCAACTAAACATAAATAAGGTCATGATATCCATAATAGTCACTAGCTAACATGTTCACATCATAAACAATTATCATTCATACATAATAATCACATTTGCGCAATCAATATAGATTAGTATGACTTGATATCACATCATATTAACTCATACATAAATTTCATAACCATAACAATTTTCATAGACTAATCCAACTTAGTACGATACATATAAAATCAAGGACTTAATGTAATAACCCTAATCATCAATTTTACTAGCATATAACAAGAAGAAGCTATATATCATGTTCGTCAACAACATATAATCCTCATCATCAAGTTAGATAACATAAAACAACACTAGAAATGCGTAAAACCATTATTCATTAACGTTCATGACTACCCAACACATGTGCATATGACTACACTAATCAACTAACACCTATCATGTATGTAACCATAACATCAATAAAATGAAAGGCATACACATAACCATAATGAAAATAATAATCCTTAACCTATAAACCTGCATTCCAAACATACAAACATGTATGACAACGTGCTCTTTCCTTGAGGTCCAATATTACAACTTCACTTTAATGATCTACATTTCCTGCTCTATCTCAACCAACACATTAGCGTCATAACAAACCAATAGCATCATGATGGCCTAATTGCAAAAAATGACCTCATGCATGACATCATTCACCATGAAAATGCATGCCTAACAGCATATAGACACTAATGTTCATAACCAATGCATAACCGACATGCACTCATGACAATCACATTCAACAACCACAACATCAATTTCGACATGTTGAAACAACTACCACAATTACGACCACCATGCATACACAACAAGAACATAATTCAGAAACATACGGAACACATATGAAACCAACATGTATGCATGCCAAACACATTCCCCCAAGGAGAGTACAACCATGCTCTGATACCAACCTGTAACCGTCCTCCTCCCACATCTACCCAAGAAACCAGCCAATCAGGGTAAAAATGTGATGAGAGAGGTCACTATTGTTAGTGTCAACCCTCGAAGCCTTGAATTAGTGATCAAATATGCTCTTACAAAGTGGTCTCAGGGTGTCAAATTCAAATTTTTTCATTTCATTGAGTATTCAAGTAAAATTTGGTCACTAGGTATTAGGTGTAGGATTTGTTTTCACTCCTTTCAAAGATTTCCAAATGTCGGTCTATGTCACTATTCAACTGAGTGTACCATCATTCAGATATTTTTCATCATCATTTCAGGTTCCAATGGGTCATTTTACACCTTGTTCGTGCTTCAATTGTACCTGGGTAAGGCTCATTTCCCTCTCCTAGGGTTTTTGTTTCTGAGAAAGAAAAAATGAATTTGGAAAAAGTGAGAGAGGTTTTTATTCATAACAGCCCAAGGATGAAAAAAATCCTTCACGTTTTACACAGGTGTCATGGTTTTAGAGAAATTTCAAAGATACAGTTTCCTTAGGAGGATTGATGCACCTCTGGAGTGACCTTGGGAACATCAACATTTCTCCTAGCCTGGGTGGCCAAATGACTTTCTTTATGCATAAAATGGGAACTAGACATAGAGATATTTCCAATGAGCTATCATGAGCTCAATTTGAAGTTGAGGAAGACCTTCAAACGTTGACTGCAGCAACACTCTGCATTTAGGAAGCCTCATTTTGCATAGTTTGACCAGTCTTGGGAGATTTGACTTTTGACAGAGAAAATGAACTCCAAATTGAAAAATTCAAGATATTCTAGAAAGACTACTCAACAAGCTTTCCAAAGAGCTATCAAACACCCAATTGGGACACCAGGAAGGCCTTGAAAAGTAATCTACAAAAAGGCACTGTGCTTCAGGGAGGTGCTACGCATCAGAGCCAAACTTCCTTCAGAAAAATACAAGGGCATTGTGCATTAGGGAGGCGCTGCGCATTGGGTTCAGGGCACTACACATTGACCCGTGAGGCTCCAAAACCATCAAATTTCATCTCCAAACACCCTAATTACTTCATTTTCCTTCTAAACAAGTAAGTACACTCACTTCTGAGCTTAGATAGGACTTTCATGCTTGAGATATGTTTTTTTTGCCTCCTAAGACTGAGAACCTAGTTTGTCTTTCTACCTTATTTTTCACCATTGCAAACTCTTGTTCCTTGTATCAATATTCCCATTTTCACTTTCCCTAAACCTACCCTTTAATCCTATCTCACTTCACTCATATTCCCTTCCCCCATTTCCCTATTAAAATTAACCCCTTTATCAAACCCTAGCTCCCTTATAAACCCAACTTACCCTCTTATTTCACTCCATCACTATTTCCCTTTTATAAATCTCTTCATACTCATCTTTCCCTAACCTAATTATCCACCATTCATCAAACCATCCCAAGAGAGACAAACATGGATAGGGAAAATGACTATGATTTTGAGGAGGACAGCCTAAGTGACAGCTCTAGGGAAAGGATCTTGCAGCAGCTTGACAAAGGAGGAGGAAAGGTTACAGAGGAGGACTTTGGTGATGATGTTGAGAGGGATTTTTAGCTTGAGGAGCATGATTCTGATGTGCCACCTCATCATACTTAGGTAATAGACCTAGATAGCCCTTCTTTTGATCAAAGAATTCTTTTGAAAGAATAGGAGGCTTACATTAACATGCTATAGGACAAGATAGCTCAAGGAAGATATATTATCAATTACCTAGAGAGGGAGAATAAGTAGTTAGAGGGTAAACAAAGCCAAATGGAGTTAGAGATGCTAAAAATTCAACAGTAAAGCAACAAAAAGCATCTGGTTCCCTTGACTCCTATTGAACAAGAAGTGGAGCATGCTAGAGAGACATGGCTTGAAAGGGTAAATATCTACCCTGAGGGCCTTCTGAAGAAATAAAAAAGAGACAACAAGATGCTAAGGCATATGGTACATCATTATTTGACCTAAAATAGAGTATGCAACAAGACGATTAAGTACCTTAAGGCAAGATTAAGAAGGGCCTTAAGATGAAAAAATAATGATGAAAAGCTCAAAATTTTGGCTGATGTGACTTTAGCCCAACAAAGTAACCCATGATGCAGCTTTGAGCCAAATTGGGCAAATTTTGAGACAATTTTGTCATTTTCCAATTTTTGAATTAGAAACACAGAAACATTGAATTGGTGCATCTTATTGAAAAATGGCTTGTAGATTTGGATTCAACATCAAAAAATAAGCAAACCCAAAAAGTTTCATCAATTTTGGAGGAGATCTTGGCCACCAAAAAGGCAAAAAATATTCAAAAAGTGCCCTCTCTGCCACTTTTTGGACACACATGAACCAGCCTTGGGAGAAGCCACTTTTGAGGGGGGAAATGACCTCTAAATTATAAAATTCAAAGTGTTCCAGTGACTAGATAGGTAGGGATTTCCAACAATCTATCTTGGGCCTGATTTGGATGACCGGAACGCCTCCGAAATTAGCCTTGAAGTGGCACTACGCATCAGGCAAATTTTGTCAATTTTGCCTAAAAGTCAAATATTGCCTAGTTCCTTCAGCAGCTGAGTTTTTCTTCTTCTTTTGGTAAATTTTGCATGGTAAATGATGTAATATGATGTAAATTTTCATGTAAAACACTTGATGGGGTAGATACATCAAAGAAAAGGTGATTTTAAGTTGAATGTATCAGTTTCCTTAGTTTTAGGGGCAAGCTGTTCCACTACCTATTTTCTTGTTCCTAGTTTAGATGTTGTTGAAACAGTTCCTTGACTCATGGATTCGACCGCTGATGGATAGCTCAGATGGTTTTGAGGTCTATATGATGTATTTTCTTAGTCATTTGTAAAGGTTGGACTTTCACATAAGTTTTGGCTCTCATTGAACCTTTGTATCAACAGTTTGGAAAGGAATAAAACCAGGTTTCATAGCTATTTTTGTGGGATTCTTGTGACAATGAGTTTATTTATTGTTTCTTCTTTGTAATGAGTTTTTTCTGATGTTTTATATGTATCCACATATTTCTCTCTCTTCTAAACTAAATGAATCAAGGTGAATAGAAAGAATACACTAATTTACAGTGCTTTGTCTTGGGAATACATTTGGTTTTCAATGTTTTCAATTGTTTGAAGAGGATTCATAGTTTCTTTATGCCCTCCTTAACTCCTTAGCTATCTTAAACTACCATCTTAAATCATTGCTAGTACATAAAAGCTTGTCTAACTCACCCCATAGAACATGACTGTATCCCTGAGTTGATAACCTGGACCCAATCTGCCTTCTCCAATTGATCCAGCAACCAAAACCTAAAATCAAACCAGAAACCCTAACCTACTATACCTAGCCTAAAATCAACATTCATTTCAGTCATCTCAAGCCCTAGTTTTGAATATCCTAATTGAGATTGACAAGGAGAGAGCCCTCTCCCGACCTGGTAGGGCTAGCTACCAAGTTAAGTGTGTTTTGATGTTACCCTAGACCTGTCTTCCTTCAGCTTGAGGTAGATCCAGGCTCTAACATAGTGGTGACCATACTAAGGAACGTACTTTTATGTTCCTCAACAAAATGTATCAAGTTCAGATCTGATAGTTGATGGTGGACAATGATCAAACATAGGAAGACTGAAATCATTCACCTAGTGACTCCAAATCAGTTTCGAGATCAGATCCAAGGACTCCACTGGAGGATGAACCTGACCAGCAGAAGCATGAAAGGACAATATGGAAATAGGTATTCAAGTTGGAATTTCATCCAATACATTATGTTCTTTGTTATAAATTATTTCTTTTCTTTTCCTGAGAATGTCAAGAAGTCTTTACAAAGTATATTGTATTCAAGGAAAGATTGTATACCTGCATTTGATTCTTTCCCTTTGAAGATTGTGGATACAAAATATGTGTTTGCCTTTGATCTTGATCAAGAACCTTCTTCTGAATTTTATGATGATCGTCTTCAAACTGATGAGCCTCAAGAGACAAAGACTGATTCTACACCTTCTGTACATATTCCTATACCTTACAAAATTCTAGATAGATACAAGCCTTTGATTTTACCTCTTATATCCCATGCTTTCCCTAATAATCATTACCTATATCTACCAACATTTGATGGTGAATGTGACAACATCATGGTTGAGAGACATGTACTGAATTTTGAGTCTTTTCTTGACCTTTTTGAAGTTGATGAAAAGGATGTCAGTATTAGGTTTTTTGCTCTTTCTTTGCAAGGAAAAGTCAAGAGTTGGTTCAAAACCCTGCTTGATGCAAGCATTTCAGATTTCTAGTAGTTCATCAAAGTTTTCCTTGACAAGTGAGTGGTCAGACAAAACCCTTTCTTGATTTTAGAAAAATATAACTAGCTGGAAAGACAGCTAGGGGAGACAGTGCAACAGTTTTCTGCCAGATTTAACCAAGTTTATTGTTCGATGCCTTAATATAAGACCTCCTCCTGGATCCGCTCTCTTACACTATCTCGAAGCCTTTGATCTGAAAATGGAGTTTCAGTTGAGAGAAAGGAACCTTGCAACACTTGACGAGATGAAAAATAGTGCAGTAGATGTAGAGGCTAATTTTCTAATCAGAAGGGCAAAGTTGAAGGAAGAATAGATGAAGAACATAGATCTAGAGGAATCGAAATCTTTAGACATAAAGCTTCACATTTTGGTAAGTGCAGTGGAAGATATGATGCAAAGGATCACCACAAGGAATGAGTATAATGTTCAAGACCATTGCTCGCTAATTGAACAGGAACAAGTTGTTGATCCAAAACATTTTCTTTAATATCCCAGTTGTCATAGACCTGATAATGATTGTTTTATAGATCATCTTGGACAAGAGAGATCTATTAATATGACATTCATACTTGATGATGTGTTTTATACTGATGATTTGCCTCAGTTTGATAGTATGATGATGATTATGTTCTCCAAACAGAAGCTAATCTTGCAGAAAAATCAGCAGCTTCTTTGTGGGAGGAGGAAGTTCACTTTTAGTAGTTCGAGTACAATGATCAGCCATTGCATATCATCTATGGAAGTGACGAGGAAAGTGTAGAAAATTTTGAAGTAAGTGAAGGGTCTTTGCCTTTTTGTTTTGCTTCGTTTTAGATCATCAGAGACAACTTTCATTCAATCAAAAATCAACCGTCGATAAGTTTTGATCTAGACCATCTAGAGGGCAATGAGATGCTTGTTGAAGACTTCTTGTATATATATTTGTAGCCACCAAATGCCATTTTTTGTCAAGTTGTAGATGATTGTCAATATGCAGATGAAGACTTGGAAGCTAGAACATATGATCAAATGATGCAAGATGATTCTGTACCATTCTGTTTCGAATCATTTTAGTTTTTGAAGGGAAATTTGCATAGTATATCTTCAATAAAGGATAAGAAACCTATAGAAAATCATGCAATCTCATTGGAACTAATCGAAAATGGGTTGCAATAGTATTTCCAAGTTTTTCACGATCCAATAGTTGATGTGTTGGATGATGTCTGTAGTCAAAGTCCTTCTCCACTAGCTAACTGTGATATTGAAACAAGTATTGATACAAATTTGATCTGGTAGCCGGTTTCTTCGTCATTTTTAGCAGGAGTCTCATCACAAAGCTTAGACGAATGTTTGCATTCATGGTATAAGGAGGAGAAAAGTAATCCATCAGATGAGCTAAGTCCTAATGCACATGAATTTCAAGATCCTTATGCAGTATTTTTGGAGTCAGATAGAGAATCCATATTATTCAATGGATTTATTTACAAGTTTTCATGGAAGTTTCCTTTCAATAGTTCTCTCTTGTTGTTCATAAGAAAGCACTTGCTTAGAATTCAAACAACAGCTAGAATGCTTACTTGGTTGCATTGGTTGTTTCATTTCACATGATCAGGTGATGAATGGGATAGTTAGAGTAGGTTTTATTGAATAAGCTCCATTTTGAGCATATTTTCTAGGTTTTCAGTTGTGTTTTATTATTGAGTCAGTTTCAAGTTAGTTTCTGTCTTTGAGTCGTCAGTTTTTAGTCATCCATTTCAGTTTGTGTTTTCACTACTTGCCTAATGGATAAGGCTACTTGGTCTACGGTGTTCTTGGCACCTCCAAGGAGCTATCATCCCCAATGGAGCCAATGTTAGTGTTAACCTTTGAATCCTTCCATTAGTGATCAAATATTCTCTTACAAAGTGGTCTCAGGGTGTCAAAGTCAAATTTTGTCATTTCAGTGAGTCTTCAAGTAAAATTTGGTCACTAGGCATTAGGTCTAGGATTTGTTTTCACTCCTTTACAATTTTCCCAAATGTTAGTCTATGTCTCTATTCAGCTGAGTATACCATCATTAAGAGAGTTGTCATCATCATTTCAGGTTCCAATGGGTCATTTTTCACCTTGTTCATGCTTTAGGTGTACTTGGGTAAGGCTGATTTCCCTCTCCTAGGGTTTTTGTTTATGAGCAAGAAAAAATGAATTTGGAAAACGTGAGAGAGGTTTTTTCCCATAACATCCCAAGGAAGAAAAACCTCCTTCACTTTCTACACAAGTGTCATGGTTTTAGAGAAATGTCAAAAATACAGTTGCCTCAAGAGGATTGATGCACCTCCAGAGTGACCTTGGGAAAATTAAGATTTATCCTAGCCTGGTTGGCCAAATGACTTGCTTGATGAGTGAAATATTAACTAGAAATAGAGAGTTTTCTAATGAGCTATCATGATCTCAATTTTACGTTGAGGAAGACCTTAAAAAGGTGACTGCAACAACACTCTGCATTTAGGAAACCTCATTCTGCACATTTTGACAAGTCTTGGGAGATTTTAATTTTGACAAATACAATCAACTCCAAATTGAAAAATGAAAGATGTTCTAGAAATTAGACTTGACGAGCTTTCCAACATGCTATCACACTCCTAATTTGGACACCAGGAAGGCCTTACGAAGTCGTCTGCAAAAAGGAGCTACAGATCAGGGAGGCACTACGCATTGGGTTTAGGGCACTGTGCATTGACCTGTGAGGCTCCAAAACCACCAAATTTCATCTCCAATCAACCTAATTTCTGCATTTTCCTTCTAAAACAGTAAGTACACTCACTTTTGATCTTAGATATGGTTTTCATGCTTAAGATATGTTTTTTTTGCCTCCTAAGACTGAAACCCTAGTTTGTCTTTCTACCTTATTTTTCACCATTGTAAACTCTTGTTCCTTGTCTCAATATACCCATTTTCCCTTGCCCTAAACCTACCCTTTAATCCTATCTCACTTCACTCATATTCCCTTCCCCCATTTCCCTATTAAAATTAACCCCTTTATCAAACCCTAACTCCCTTATAAACCCCACTTACCCTCTTATTTCACTCCATCACTATTTCCCTTTTATAAATCTCTTCATACTCATATTTCCATAACCTAGTTATCCACCATTCATCGAACCATCCCAAGAGAGACAAACATGGAGAGGGACAATGACTATGATTTTCAGGAGTACACCCTAAGTGACAGCTCTAGGGAAATGATCTTACAGTAGCTTGACAAAGGAAAAGGAAATGTTACAGAGGAGGAGCTTGGTGATGATGTGGAGAGGGATTTTTAGCTTGAGGAGCACGATTCTGATGTGCCACCTCATCATACTCATGTAATAGACCTAGATAGCCCTTCTTTTGATCAAATAATGCTTTTGAAAGAACATGAGGCTTACATTAACATGCTAGAGGACAAGATAGGTCGAGGAAGATATATTATCAATTACCTAGAGCAGGAGAATAAGCAGTTAGAGAGTAAACAAAGCCAAATGGAGTTAGAGATGCTAAAAATTCAACGGTAAAGCAGCAAAGAGAATTTGGTTCCCTTGACTCCTATTCAACAAGAAGTGGAGCATGATAGAGAGATATATCTTGAAAGGGTAAATATCCACCTTGAGGGCCTTTTGAAGAAAGCAAATAGAGACAACAAGATGCTAAGGCATATGGCACATCATTATTTGACCTGAAATAGAGTATGCAACAAGAGGATCAAGCACCTTAAGGCAAGATTAAGGAGGGCCTTAATTGGAAAAAAGAAGGATGAAAAGCTCGACATTTTGGCTGATGTGACTTTAGCCCAACAAAGTAACCCATGATGCAACTTTGAGCCAAAATTGGGCAAATTTTGAGACAATTTTGTCATTTTCTAATTTTTGAAATAGAAACACAGGAATTGGTGCATCCTATTGACAAATGGCTTGTATATTTGGATTCAACATCAAAAAATAAGCAAACCCAGAAAGTTTCATCAATTTTAGAGGAGATCTTGGCCACAAAAAGGGCAAAAAACACTCAAAAAGTGCGCTCTCTGCCACTTTTTGGACACAAAGGAACCAATCTTGGGAGAATCCACTTTTGAGCGGGCAAATGACCTCCAAATCAGTGAATTCAAAGTGTTCTAGAAACTAGACAGGCAGGGCTTTCAAAAATATATCTTGAACCTGATTTGAATGAGTATAAGGTATCCAAAAATAGCCTTGAAGTGGCACTACGCATCAGGCTTAGGGCACTGCTCATCAGGAAAATTTTGTCAATTTTGCCTAAAAGTCAAATTTCGCCTAGTCTCTTCAACAAATGAGTTTTTCTTCTTTTCTTGGTAAATTTTGCATGGTAAATGATGTAATATGATGTAAATGTTGACGTAAAACACTTGATGGGGTAGATACATCAAAGCAAAGGTGATTTTAAACTAAATGTATCAGTTTCCTTAGTTTTAGAGGCAAGTTGTTCCACTGCCTATTTTCTTGTTCCTAGTTTAGATGTTGTTGAAACAATTCCTTGAATCATGGATTTGACTCCTGATGGATAGCTCAGATGGTTTTGAGTTCTATATGATGTCTTTTCTCAGTAATTTGTAAAGGTTGGACTTTGGAAGAAGTGTTGGCTCTCATTGAACATTTGTATCAACAGTTTAGCAAGGAATAAAACCAAGTTTCATAGCTATTTTTGTGGGATTCTTGTGATAGTGAGTTTATGTATTGTTTCTTCTTTGTAATGAGTTTTTTTCTGATGTTTTATATGTATGCACATCTTTCTCTCTCTTCTAAACTAAATGAATCAAGGTGAATAGACAAAATACACTAATTTACAGTGCTTTATCTTGGGAATACATTTGGTTTTCAATGTTTTCAAATGTTTGAAGAGGATTCATAGTTTCTTTATGCCCTCCTCAACTCCTCGGCTGTCTTAAACTACTATCTTAAATCATTGCTAGTACATAAATTCCTGTCTACGTGACTCCACAGAACATCACTGTATCCCTGAGTTGATTTCTTGGACCCAATCTGCCTTCTCCAATTGATCCAGCAACCAAAACCTAAAATCAAACCAAAAACCCTAACGTACTATACCTAGCCTAAAATTAGCATTAATTTCAGTCATCTCAAGTCCTAGTTTCCAATATCCTAATTGAGATTGACAAGGAGAGAGCCCTCTCCCGACTCGCTAGGGCTAGCTACCGGGTTAAGCATGGTTTAATGTTACCCTAGAGCTACCTTCCTTCAGCTTGAGGTAGATCCAGGCTCTAAAAACTATGAATGTATTCAACCTCCTTGGTCACCTTAAGGAAATGGAATCGACAGAGCACATCAACCGTACCTTCCACTTCAACAAAAAGACCTTTAGGAGACATCTCAACCACTTAGACATCCTTCCCCTAGGTCCCACTGATATTTTAGGCCTCTTGACCTTTGGAGGATCTCATGATATAGGCATGCTAACATCCAAGGACCTGTAGATGCTCTCACGAGCCCATAAGCCAGTGTCCTGGGACCTATGGATGCTCTCACAAGCCTATATGCCAGTTTCCAGGGACTTTTCCCAACAAACTTGTGCCAATGTCTGTGGAATTCAAGGCACTTTTCTAGCCCTGAATTCTGGCCACTTCCCATAAATTTTTATAACTTTAAGAATCCATCAAACACATGATGACAAGGCTAATAAAAAAAATGAACCTTAGGACAAGGCCTAAAAATCTCCAACCGAGACTAACATTCTGTCAAACTCTGGGAATCAATGAAATCTACATCTCTTGGATACAAGACAAAGCATGAGTGACTGAAACTCTTATGAAACATGAAAAAAATGATCACCGCCTTCTCCCTTGAATTTTTATGAAATAAATTAGGTCTTCCATCCATTATTTAACCATTGCAAGTAAATACATGAAATAAACATGACATGAACCAGTCAATTAACCATGCTTATAACTAGCATAAAACCATGAAATAACATTGAGATAACAACCATTAAATCCACATATTAATAAGTACATAATCAAGAGAACTTTGCTTTTTTTACTCATAGGCAAACTCGACCAGGTTTGGGACTTCGATGTACCACCCGACTGTAGGCATGGCTTAACCAAATACTTCTTTAAGCCAGTCACCCCCTTGCCATATTCCAATCATGAATGTGGGATCTCATGGATAAACCAATCCAAAAACAACCAAGGGAATCTAGAGGTTAAACCACCTCCACCATCACCAAACCGTGATCATAACAAAACTATTGCTCCGATCAGAAAATTGAACCAAACTTGGAATTCCATCCGAAATCCATCACTATCCCTGAGGAATTTTTTGTCTCCTTGTCTCTTAGGCTTTACCACAATCCAAACCCAGATCACTATGCCCTAAACTGAGACACCATCCTCTCAGGCTTTACTGCAATCCACACCTGATCACTTGGCCCTAAACTGAGACTCCTCCCTTAGCTTTTATCGTGTATCCCGCAAAAACCAGTCAAGGGATTCATAGGCCTTTGGGAATGAAAGTTGAGACCACCTTTTCCCTAGATTCTTAAATCCATCTGATAAATATGAATTTCAAAATTGAGATAAATATCCCAACACACCATGGCATCCAGAAAAAGGCAAGGTTAGGCTTGAAACCACGTTCATAACCCGGCAAAATCATGCCACTGAAAGCAAGAGAGCCATACACCAAAATGAAAAATCGTGCATGTCATAACCAGCTAGGAAATCACACATGAAATATGTTACCTACAAGTATTCCTACGTAAGATGCTTGATCCCGCTCTTCCTTGCTTAATCCTTGGTTTCCTTCTTGTCATTTCATTTTCCTTCCCTTGCTTTATTTTCCCCTCCTTCATCCAAAACCTGAGCAAACTTGAGCCAAGAGCTTTCTAACTGATTCTCAAAAGCTTTTTTATCAATGAGGCCTATATTTTCTTCATTTTCTATTATTTTCGTTCAATTTCTTCCTCACATGCAACCTATGACCTTTCACCTTAATTTTCTCCTAATTTCCTTTATTTTCATAAATAAATGTGCCAAAAATTCCTTTTTGCCTTTTCCTTTGCCAATTTCCTTTAGCCATAAACACATCCAGTGATGCCCACTAGGATATCTTTGCCCAACTTTTAGCTTCAAATACATGTCCCTTAACCATGCTAATATTTTTTCGTTTATTATGTTTTATTACATGGAATTTTCACCAGGGCTATTACAAAACCCTCTCCCTTGGAGAACATTGTCCTTGATGTTAAACCACAGAAAGAGCTCAACAAAAGTGTTGAAAAACAAACATACTTCCCATGGAGATTTATAAATTATCTCGTTGTAGTATTTATAATGCATGGCCTACTCAAAAGATAAACATCATGACAACATGACAAACATACCATTTGTTGGAGCGTTATAACACAACCCATTATGATATTTACAACAACCACATATACACATATGAACATTTACTAAACTATCAAATAAAAGGATATGATGCTTGTATCAATCAACAAGGGAATCCAGAGGCTTACACCTCCACCCTCAAAGTAATACAAATATTCACCTCCTTCCGAGGAAGTCTAGAATCCACTGTCAAAGTCAAAGTTGCATGCAATTTCTGGTGCTATAATCCTATGCCACTCGTCCTCTTAGTGAACAGTTACTAACCCATTGTTCTAGGGTGAAATCCCAATGTGTATCTGATTCCATTTGTCAATGGCCATGACCAAAACAAATATATCCCCGACCTTCCGTTCTTTGCTACGTAGTCCCTCAGGAAATCCGGTAAACCGCATCTGTGAAGTCACTCACCTTTAAAGTTCCTCAGCATCCCCTATCCCGAGTGATCCATCCCTTAGCAAGGTTTCCTTGCATCAGAAATTTATATAACCAAGGCATATACCTTGCATCAAACGATCATACTAGTCATATCAGTCTCATGGAAATCAATGGACACTATTAGGTACCAATGTCCCACAATGACCTTACTCCTGAAGTGCTTTACCAATATACTGTTGCATGTTCCAATTCCTTTTTTCATTGCTACTAATGCTTGTAGTAGATTTCAACCACCCAATCGAGCATTTCCGTGCTTCCTATACAAAGCACATAACTTCCATTAGATTAGAATAAATTGAAATAACTTCAAATCATACCTTATTGGTATCTCGTCAATAAGGTAGACTAATCCTATTTACTTCCTGTCACAACAAGTCAAACTGGCATCATAGACCAAATCATCATGTATAAATATATCACATCAAGTTAGCTCAAAACACAACCATCATAGATCAAAATCTCAAATCACATGTAACCATCATAAACCATAATATAGATCACATGTAATCATAATAAAACATAATCATAGATCATATGTAATCATCATGGACCAGAATTATAACTCACATGCATAATAAAACTTAAGTAAAATACTTGTACTTTTCCTTTAACCAATCCCTAGCTTCTACCTTTTTCCTTATTCTTTATGCACTTCAAGTCAGTTTCCACACCCGAAAAACACCCAGTGCCTTCTCCTAAACCATGTGTACATACACATATTTTACAGCACAAACATATAACCACACTCGACATACAAAACCATGCACCTACACCCAGTGTACAACACAACACAATACATACACATACACCCAGTGTACAACACAACACAATACATACACCTAAATTTGGTGTACACCACAACATGATACATACACCTACACCTGATGTACAACACAATACATATATGTCTACAAAGTACAAAATAACAAATACACATGTCATGATACCACAACAACACAATAAACATACATAGTGCTGCATGTACACAACATCTATGATATGCACACAATACCACACGTACACCAATACCATATGTACAACATGTATGATATCCACACAATACCACATGTACACCAATACCATATGTACAACATGTATATAGTACCACCTGTACACCACACCTTCTGTACAATGTGTGTGCAACATCACATGTAAATGAAACCACCTACACAATGCCACATTTACAATGCACTACCTATACAACATGTACACAATACCACATGTACACAGTACCACATACATGACATGTACTCAAAACCACATGTACACAACATGTAGAAAACACCACATGCACACAACACCGCATGTACAACATGTACACAACACAACATGCTCACAACACCACTTATACAATCATGCTGACAACACCGTATATACATAGCACCATATGTACAACATGCACACAACACCTGTAGGTTTTAACCCCGTACAGAAATTACCTGCATACGAATTCTAAATCACAGGAAAAATAAAAATGCGAGAGCATAACACATAAAACACATATACACAGAGATTTCCCATTGGATCTCAAAACCGAGACTACCAGCTTGATTTTTCATTATTTTCCTTTCAATGTTACAATACATATTTATACATGCCGAAGCATCCAATACCATGGACCGAAAAACCATCACATCCAATACCATGGACCAAAAAACCATCGATCCAATACCATGGAACGAAAACCATCGCATCCAAAAAACATGTGCGAAAATCATGCACAAAACCATAGGTGGGTCCGCCCAACCTAACATAGGGTCCAAAACCAAAAATATTCGGGGCGCTACCCCGGACCCCATAAAGTGGGGTTACGGGTACCCCTCAAACCCCTTGTTAACTATGTGGAAATAATATAACACAACCCAACAACACCATTTGTACATAGCATTGTGTAGTGACAACATGTACATAGAACCCCATGTACACAACACTGCATATCCAACATGCGCACAACACTGTATGCAAACAATGCTCCATAACTAGCATGCACATAGTACAATACGTACACATCATTGCATATTCAACATGTACATAGCACCATCTATACCCAGCACAACATATGCAACATCTACACAACACTATCTGTACCACCTTGTACATAACATTGAATAAACAACATGTACACACTATATATACACAACACCACATGCACATAACATCACAGATGTAACATGTACAACATATACAACATATGCACCATAGTAGTACGACACATCCAAAACCACATTGTCCCTAACAAGCAAATTTCCTCCCAGTGTCTTATCCATGCTTGCCCCAACATGCCGCAAACCACACTCCTTTCATTTTGTTGATGTATCCCTCAGCCTAGCCTATCCATAACATAAAAGTACTATAATAACGTAATATTAATTCATATCCACATGATACTGACCTCATAGATTTGTCAAGACTACTCTTCCCACTTGATTCCTGATGAACCAGGAACCTCTTCATGTCATTCACCTGCATAGGCAATCATTCCTTCACAAGAATGATTCCTAACAACCATTCCAGACATAAACATACATACATACATATATATACATATAAATATTAGCATTAAATAGTCATGATCATGTCAGACAATGACATACATACATTCATACATATGTGCGTGTATAAACATCAGCATTATCATGATCATAACATAATTACCTGATAGCATAACGTCAAGGTCAAGAGAACTCCCTTTATCTATGCACACCATGCACAACATTGAACTTTCTTATGTTTGTCCTACCACCATCCATTTACACTAATGGACCCAACCCACTTAACCGACTGTCATACTCTTTCCTTCAAGTTCCCTTATACATGTTGTAGCTTTATCTAAGTCTCACGTCACTTGTTGGACTTCATTCGGATCTCCTCGAACTCCACTAACTTTCCTCTTTCCCAACCAATTCCCAAGACTCAAAACTTAAAAGGCAAGCACAAGAAACAAACAAGAAGAAAACCATGAAAACTAATAACAGTATAACACCACAAACAAAGTGGCATGATCATGCACTAGACATAACAAAACTGCAAATCAAGTGCAAGAAAATCATAACAGACCAAAATCACAAGGCTAACCACAGACACCATGAAACAATCCCCATGTTCCCAATGCTTTCAAGGGAAAGCTTAACCTGAGCCTTCTTCGAGATTTCATGGTAATCTCCTTTTCCATGAAATTCCCTACATCATACTACCATAAACACATAGCTATTAGTTCTTAAATAAACATAAAAATATACCAATTACCTTGTCTTGGGTTGTCAAGCACATTGCCTTGTAACTAAACACGTCCATGCCGTCTCTCAAGGGACTCCAATTCCATTGACATATCCACCAATAACTAGCAACTAGTTGATGTACCTATCAAATACATGTTCATAACTATAGCACATATCTTCATAATGTCAGACAAAATCAAGGTTAAGAAGATTTCCTGTATACAAAGCACTCATTTGTATGGAATTAGGGTTTCTAAACATAGCCAAATGAATTCTTCTCCAATTCCTTTCTTCTACACTTTTTACCTTGTTACAATCGAGGCTTACTATGTAGTGTCACAACACCCAATTATTAATTATATAAACACATCAACTATTAACTTGTCATGCTAATATCAAGCATGTTTCCTACAACTATTTACACATGTCAATGACATGTTCCAAATATCAAGACAATCATATCTATCAATTTGAAATAAACCTTTACCAAGACTAACTATCATGTCATAGTCCATAGTCAACTCATAGTCATTAGAAATAATGCTACAACTATCACCTACTACACTCAAGTACATATCAATTGTCTCAACACATATGTGTTAGTACAATCACCTTAAAACAAGATCATTTGAACACATACTCATATTATCCAATTCATCAAACATTCAACCAACTTGCAACATACCATGTTAAATAAATCAACTAGATGACATAATAGACACCAAACATTCAAACACCAAATATATGACATCAGAAAACTCATACCTTAATGTATCTCATGATGTCCATAATAGTCACTAGCTAACATGTTCACTTCATAAACTCATCAACAGTCATTCTAGATTAGTATGACATAATATCACATCATATTAACTTATACATGAATGTCACAACCCTAACCATTTTCATGGAACAATACAACTTAGTACGATACATATAACATCAAGTTTACTAGCATATAACAACAACAAGTTATGTATCATGTTCATCAACAACATATAACCTAACCATCAAGTTACCTAACATAAAAACACTAGCAATGCATACAACCACATGTCACTAACATTCATAACTACCATACACATGTGCCTATGACTACACTAATCAGCTAGCATCTATCATGTATGTAATCATAACACCAATACAATGAAAGGCATACACATAACCATAATGCATATGATATTCCTTAACCTACATACCTATATTCCCAACATACAAAACTATATAACAACATGCTCTTTCCTTGAGGTCCAATGTTGCAACTTCACTTTAATCATCTCCATCTCCTGATCTATCTCAACCAACACATTAGTATGATAACATACCAATAGCATCATGATGACCTAATGGCATAGAATGACCTCATGCACAACATCCTTCACCATGATAATGCATGCCTAACAACATATAGACATTGACATTCACAACCAATGCATAACTGACATGCACTCATGACAATCACATTCAACAACCACACCATCAACTTCCACATGGCAATGCAACTGCCACAATGACCACCATCATGCATACACAATAAGCACATAATCCAAAAGCATACAGAACACATACACAACCAACATGTATGCATGACAAACACATTCACCCAAGGAGAGCACAACCATGCTGTGATACCAATATGTAACAACCCTCCTCCCACATATATCCAAGTAACAGACCAACCAGAGTAAATATGCAGTGAGATAGGCCATTATGATGGGATTCAAATTCCTTTGTTCCCTTAAGGAAATGGAATTGACAGAACACATCAACCATACTTTCCACATTAGAAGCAACACACCCCGAAGATATCTCAACCACTCAGACATCATGCCCCTATGTCCCACTAATCTTTTAGATCTCTGAACATTTAGATGCTCTCATTCTTTGGGCATGCTAGCATCTAGGGATATTTGTATTCTATCATAGTCCTATAAGCCATCGTCTAGGGACTTTTCCTAGCAAATGTGTGCCAACGTCTGCAAAATTCAAGGCACATTTCTAGCCTAGAATTCTGGCCACTACCTATAACTTGTTATAACTTTAGGAATCCATCAAACACATGATGACAAGGCTAATCAACCAAAATTAAACCTTAGGGCTAGGCCTAACCATCCCCAACCAGGACTGACATTTTTTCAAACACCTGTTATCAATGCAATCTACAGGTCTAGGATAGAAGACAGAGCATGAATGATTAGAACTATTATGAAACATAACAGGAAGGATCGCCACCTTCTCCATTGAACTGTTATGACATTAATTAGGTCTTGCATCCATCATTTAACCATTACAAGTAAATACATAATATAACCATCACATGAACTAGTCAATTAACCATGCTTATAACCAATATAAAACCATGAAAATAACATTGAGATAACAACCATTAAATCCACATATTGATAAGTATAGAAGCAAGATAACTTAGCTTTTATTAATCATAGGGAAATCTGACTAGGTTCGAGACTTCCATGTACCACCCGACTGTAGACATGGTTGAACCAAATATTTCTTTCAGCTAGTCACCCCCATGCCATTTTCTAGGCATGAATGTGGGATCTCATGGATAAATCAATCCAAAGACAACCTAGGGAATCCAAGGTTAAACCACCTCCACCCTCACCAAACCTTGATCACACCAAAACCAGTGCCCCAATCACAAAATCGAATTGAACTTGGAATTCCATCCGGAATCCATCACTATCCTTGAGGTATTTTCTGTCTCCTTATCTCTCAAGCTTTACCGCAATCAAATCCTGGATCATTAGGCCCTAAACCAAGACACCATCCTCTCAGGCTTTACCGCAATCCACAGTTGATCACTAGGCCCTAAACCGAGACTCCTACTTTAGGCTTTACCGTGTATCCCTCCAAAACTAGTCAAGAGATTCCTGGGCCTTTGGGCATGAACCTTGAGACCACCTCTGCCCCAGATTTTGAAATCCATCTTAAAAATCAAAAGTTCAAAACTGAGATAAACACACCAACATATCATGGCATCCAAAAAAGGTAAGGCTAGGCTGAAAACCATTATCATAACCTGGAAAAACCATGCCACCAATAGGAATAGAGCCATACACCAACATGAAAAGTAATGCATTTCATAACCAACTAGGAAATCACACATGTAATATGTTACCTACAAGTATTCTTGCTGAAGTTTGGTGGATCTTGCTCTTCCATACTTGATCCTCGTTTTCCATCCTTTCCTTTACATTTCCTTCCCTTCCTTTCTTTTCCCTTCCTTGCTCCAAAACCTTAGCAAACTTGAGCTAAGAGCTTCCTAACTAATCCTCAAAAGCCTTTTTATCAATGACCCCTCTATTTTCTTCATTTTCCATTATTTTCCTTCAATCTTCTCCACACATGCAATCTGTGACCTTTCACCTTACTTTTCTCCTAATTTCCTTTATTTTCATAGATAAATTTGCCAAAAATGCCCTTTTCCCTTTTAATGCCTTTGCCTTTTCCAATTTCCTTTACCCATAAACACATCAAGTGATGCCCCCTGGGATATATTTGCCCAACATTCAGCTTGTAATACGTGTCCCTTAACCGTGGTCTTATTTTTGCCTTTATTACCTTTTATTACATGAAATTTTCACCAAGGCTATTACATTTTGTTGGTCAGATGATTGAAATCCTTGGTTTCTTATTCTTCCTAGGTGTGAATGTTGTGCTCAAAGTAAAACTATGTTTGGTTCTGCAATATTTAATCGTTAATGTTTCTTTATGTATATATTGAGATGTATTTTATTAATGAATGGAAGTAACTTAAAGGCTGAAGGCCCCTCCTATAATAATAGTTTCTTTGGAACACACTGGTTCCATTTGCTTTTGTTAATTTTAAATTCCCTTCTTTTTATACAATATCTTTAAGGGTTATATACATCCCTTGTAATGTTATCTACGCATATACTTATTCATTCGACTCTATACAATTCTAAAGTGATTGATTGCGTATATAAATACCATATTTTCTTTTTATCGTATTGAAGATGTCTTTTATTTTAGAAACTTTCTGAACACGAAATTAAGCTTTGCTGTAAATATATAATAGTTTACCCTAATCCTATATATTTGAAGAGAAATAGATTTACTTAGTTCATTTATATCTTCTAGAATTCAAACTAGTTCCCTTTGAAAGAAACTATTCTTTGAAATGTATACATTTTTGTTATAGGTTTTTATTTCCTGTGTAAGTCTTTGTATGTATTATCTTTGTAATTTTAGATGTATATTTCAATTACATGTAACTTTATTTATATATATATATATATATATATATATATATAATAGGTTCTCAAACATATATATGCATGCATATATAGACTCATATTCTATGTAAATACTTGAATTTACTTTGTACACCAAATAAAATTTAACATAAAATTCCATGTATAAGCTATATTTACACTTGACTACATGTCAATTTCTAAAAACTAATTCCCACACAAAATACTATGATTAAAGATAACAAAATATAATTTCCTTCTTATCTAACTACTGCGAGAGTTTTGAATATTCAAAGTTTAGATATCATCATTTCTAGTAAATAACATAATTTAAATATTTATTCAGGCCACAACCCTCAATATAATGCCTTCATTAGGGAACTTTATATAAATCATCACATGTTCCTAGATAACTAGTGAACTCTACCCAAAGCTAATGCTTTGATTGATTACAGGCCTATTGTAAATTTGTTACAACTCATCACAACCTATTACAACACATGTTATGTCTTACCATAAAACATGATTAGCCTGTCATGATCCTGTCATAACATACATTATGGCATGACTATAATCCTCATGTGTACATGTCATGACCTGTTAGAGGACGTCATAACTTGTCTTGCAACTAAGTGTGCCTCTTTTCTAATGTCTTCCATATGATATTACACAAGATCTTTATCTTCTCAGAATTCTTAAACATAAAAGATTTTGAGTTTCTAATAGTTGATTATAAATTCTATAAGCATGCCCAACATTCGCCATCTCTAGTCTGTTAATAAAAACCTAATTCTCTATTTAAGCACAACTCCTTACATATCTTTCCATCCACTAAATATATGAATTAATAATTTTGTTGAATAAATAGAAGAACCAAGTGTTATTCCTTCTCATTCACCTCATGTTGTAATCATACAATTACTCTCCCTGTTGATATGATAGTAGGAAACAAATTGTGTGGCAGTGGTAAAAACATTCAGATAATTCATAATACATCAAGCATGTTTCCTCTTATTCTCATATTACAAGGGTTAAAAATTCATGAGAATTTCCTATCTTCATGTCTCAATTCAAACATATAACAACCTCAAATAATTCTTCCTCCGGTCAATTATTTATAGCCTAACACCAACTAAGGTAGGCTTAATAGCACCAAAACACTAAATCTAGGGATTGAAGCTGAAAACTTGCTCAAAATATTTATCTAGTCTTTTTGTCCTACAACTCTCCAATAACTACACTAGGCCTCTATATCATGGCTTCCTCTACCAACCATGCTCCCAATTTTCCATTACAAAATACCTTACCATCCAATTTGGTCCATGCTTTATGCCACCAAGAAATTTGAATGAACTCCCTTATGCTTGGTTGAATTAGACTCAGGAACGTTGTCCTCATTTTCTTTCTTTTCTTTTAATGATCAACTGAATTTACATCTTTTTACCCCTATGGATTCTTGAGACACTTTTCTTCATAATTCCTACAAGGCCAAATTAAAATTATGGTTTCCTAATGTGCTCTAATCATCAATAACTTTCTATTGATTTCTCATACATCAAATTTTATTGCTTGTTCTAAAAGTTACGCCCTCTAGAAGTTTAGCATGTTAAATATAATTCACTCATTATTCATGTAGTTTTCTTCCAAATTTTCTATGAATTTTTTATTCTAGATAAAAAATATGTGTTTATTACCTCATTGTCTTTTCCAATAACTTTCTATTGACTTTTTACTTTCCCAAATCCCTTACCAGTGCTAAAAGTTATACCCTCAGCAAGCTCAACTTATGAAGCCTCCATTTTCCCCTTTTTTCATCAATAACTTCTCTTAAGAATTCCTCCAGAGTTTTGTCCTCATGTTAAAATTTTAGCTTAGCAGTTGTTTATTACTCAATGATAGCCTTTTGTAGACTATTTACTTGTGGGATTCTGACAATTGGACAAGAAGTTATGCCTTTTGAATGTTAATTAATTGAAACCTTAATTTTTCTCCTAAAAAACCCTTGTATCTTTCTCTTTGATTCCTAGAAATTTCCTACATTGAATTCAATTTTTTAATTTTTAGTTAACTTCTTCTATAAAATACCTTTCTTTAGACAATTCATGGGCCTTATTCTAACTCTCAAGTGAAAATATATGGACCTACAAAGTCTATCCTTTATTTCCTAATTTTCTAGTTGTTCTGAGCCCACTGTGCTCTGAAATTTGGTGCTGATGTGCCCTCAAATTTATTGGCTAGCAAGTCCACTGCCACATGGCTAATTTGGCACTCCACCTCACTAGCTACCTCAACACATGATCATGTCACCCAACATTCCTGTGGTTCATGGCCAACAAGTGGCATGATCCTAGGGGTCCACCACACAGTGCCGATGCAAACAAGATAATATAATAAATTAATATAACGTGTGTGGAGCCCTTCACGCATTCCATATGCTCACAAATATAAAAGAACACACACACACACACATTCCACAAAAAAAACATATGAAAACAAATACATATAAAACAAATTATATAAAATATATATGCGTAAAATATATTTTAAATTCACTCTTGATGGGCCCAAGGTTATTGAACTATATGTAAATATATATTAAATAAATGAATATATATAGCATATATAAAAAAAAATTATCAATATAAGACACACACACACTGATATGTATAACCTTAGTTCCACCACTCCTCCCAAAACCCATAATATATAAGTCAATGAAACTTACCCCTTTGAAGGTCGCGATTAACAATTGCAAATAGTAATACATAATATGTTTGTGCCCCATAGTCACATAAAAAATAATATTTAAAATTGTATGTATAAAATATATTTATAGTCAATTGATAGCCTAGAATCGACTTGTAGATTGATATCCAAGAAAAATATTTCCCCCTCCCCACATGACGTTAGTGAAAGGGATGGGGGACCCACTATCTTGGTCCTACCACTAGATTTTAGCCCCTCCCATCAACGACCAAAATTCAACAACACGATCTGATGGCTTACATAAATAGCAGACGTGTACCCTCATGATGCTAGCAGGAGAAGGGGGAGGGTCCACTATCACAGTTCCACCCCTCCTTAAAACTTGACTCCCCTATCCATGTTCCATCAACTAGAAGGGTTCCACCCTAACGAAAATCAATCCATTAATTAATGGCAATCCTCCATCATTAATGCTTCTGTACCTCATGGCTTGCCATCATAGTGTCGAGGCCTTCCACTCCATGCCCTAAGCACTTCTCTACTAACCATCATGACCCAATTCCTCATCCTGAATCTCATTTCCTTTGGGGCCTGTAATGTTCACCCTATCCCCTATCATCATAATGAGTGTTTCTATGTTGGGTCCTGCATAGAATTCACACAAAACCCCTCCCAATATGAAGTCTAACCGTAACGTAAAAACCAATCCTCATTCCATGAATGAGTTCACTCCCTCAATGACCATGCATAACTATGTGATACACTTGGCAAGGTAGAAAAATGATTCCGCCTTGGAACCTTATCCCAAATTTAATTCATATGACATGTATATTATTTTGAGAAAACATAAATGATATATAAATGTATATTATTGATCCAGACTTAAACAGGAACACAACAAATTATAGAGATAACCATATACACAAATATGCAACGGAAGTAATACTTCATTTCATTAATGGAAAATACTGAAATATGCTTACAACTAGAAATGGAAATAAACCAGCTAGGGCGATGGTAGCTTATCTCTGAGAAGAGATGTGTGGTTACATGCCTCTGAACTGTGTTACAATGAGGCTTGAAGGCCTATTTATTGTTGAGAAACAATGGAAACCCTTCACATTCCAAAACCTAACCCTAGAAGATGAAACGCCAAATTATGGGCCCCGTTTTTGGGTAAGTTGGTACATCAACTTCCCGGGGTCACGAATTGGGCGTATTATCTTCGTTTGACGTGCATGATAGCCCGTTGGAAATATCTCTCCGAGGACTACAACAGGAAATATGATTTTTTGATAGAAAAATAGTTGGCGATAGATTTCCAAAAAAAACGTTATTTAGGGCCTCAAAACGGCTCCGGAAGTTTAGGACCCGAAAAAATGCTAAAAATAGTAAATTGTGCTATAATTAAGGAAACTAAAAAGCTGAAAGAGATAGTTGTGGGGGTCGAAATGGGATAGGTGGGTGGCCACCAACATCCACCTGGATCATTCCTCCCCCCTTAGGAACCAATGGTCCCCATTGCATTGGGTTCCTCCCTGAGATGAGGAAGCTTTTGCTAATCTGGGTCTCTGGTGAGTTGTTTTGCAATCTCTAATGTGTCCAGAAATGGTGGAAAGCATGGTTGACAAAGGTCCACCTTGAACACTTGGTGTAAGTGAAGGAATGGAGGAATCCTATGCTTCAAAGCATTGTTTCCCGTAGCCTTGGTACTAGTGTAAGGACCATGTCAGAGTAGTCTGAGTTTCTGATGGGTTCTAGTAAGGCGTTCTCTATGCAGATGTAACCAAACTTTGTCGCCCACCTGAAACTCGTGTGGTACCCCTGTGTGTGAGGAGAAGTTTTTCCTGTGTTCTGTCCTAACCTTATCTCTTTTCTGTTGTTGCTGCATGGAGGAACCCTTTGCGGGGGTCATGGATGTAGCAATGATCTTCCCTTTACTTTGGGAGCGAACCAATCAGGAAATAAACTTCCTAGTCTAGGAGATGAGCTTGCTGCCTTTCTTAGCAGAGATCAAAGAGGTGGCGGTAGGTGGGGCTACCTTCGGTATCCTGTATAATGAATTATCCAAAGAAATAATGACAGCGCGAGGCCTTGACTCATACACAGCATGTCGCTTCCACAAGTATGGCTGGCCTAATAGTACATCGCAAACATCCAGAGGTGTAACATCACACAATACCTCGTCTATGAAGGGGTTGATGCTATAGGGAAGGCGGCACTGCTGGTGAAATTTGAGATCTCGTCCTTCGTGAAGCCACCAGATACTGTACGGCTGCGGGTGTGGTGTAGTCGGTAGGCCCAACCGCTTCACAACCTCTGTTGAAATGAGGTTCTTTTGGCTGCCACTGTTGACAATGAATTGTAGCGGCGAGCACTTCACCCACATCTGTGAGTGGAAAAGATGCTCCCCTTCCTCTGGATTTTTGGTCTCATTTTTCTGGATCTTAGCAGTGGCAACAGTGGCACTAGGATCCGCATCAATGATCTGCTTCCCTTTGCCATTCCCCTTGTCGGGTTCTGGCTCAGAGTCTGAACATGCATCTAATTCGGAACCCTTCAACTTGGCCACCAGTAACTACTTGGTCCGACACTCACTTGTGTTATGAGTGGGAATCTTATGGAACTCACACCACTTTCCTATGTCCTTCTTCGGCTTCGTGGTGTTGTTCTTTTCTTGCAGCTTTGAGGGGTTGTCTTGGGTCACCCTGCCTTGGTTTTGTCCATTGGGCTTCAGATTTGCAGATCCAAAGTCTTGCTTCTTTTGTTTGAGCTTTTGCTCGATTTTGACAGCGTATCGGTATGTTGTGCTGAGTGAGGAGATGTTCAAGAACTCCATCTCTTCCTGGATGTATCTGTGTAGGCAGCCATGGTATTTGAGTACTAGATGCAGCTCAGAATATTTGATACCCAAGTGTGTGCGAAGGGTATGAAAAATTTTTGTGAACCCTGGCACATCTTGGTCTCGTCCCTACCGCGGTGTGGTCCATTTGATGTATTTGTCCTCATATCTTTTGATAGGGTAGTACTGCTCCTTGATGGCATCCCAGAAGTCATTCCAAGTGGGGTCAGCTAAAAATAGTGAGCATGTACTTTCATCCTTCTGCTCGCATTATGTTTCCCACAAGTCCTTGATGTGGGGGGCTGCTTTGAGAAGAGCAAAAACAATCTTTTCCCGACTTGAAAATTCATGAATAGAAAAATACCCATCTAGCAAATTTAACCATTTATCTACGACATCTGCATCTATTTGACCCTTGAAGATGGAGATTTCAAAATTAACTTGTACCTTAAACGGTGTGGCATTTCTAGAGTAGCTGTTGGGAGCCGATGTGTCGCCTCTGGGTATCCGCTGAAGGACCTGCGCAAAGTTATCCATCATCGCGTTTCTTTGCCGCTCGAGCGATTCTTCGAGCAATATTTTGATAGGATGTCCTGCCCCCTCGTCTTTCATTTCATCTGCCATGGGAAGTCGTCGGGATTTGCGAGGCTGGTCTTGCAAACGTTCGACCAGTTCTAGCCCTAACTCCTTATTCCCGACCTTGTTGGGGACATGCAAAGAAAAACAGAGAAGAAAAATAGACCGCTCTGATACCACTGATCCGAACTTAAACAAGAACGCAACAAATTACAAAAATAGCCATATACACAAAGCTGCAGTGGAAATAATACTTCATTTCATTAATGGAAAATACTGAAATATGCTTACAACCAGAAATGGAAATAAACTAGCTAGGGCGATGATAGCTTATCTTTGAGAAGAGATGTGTGGCTACATGCCTTTGAACTGTGTTACAATGAGCCTCGAAGGCCTATTTATTGTTGAGAAACAATGGAAAACCCTTCACATTCCAAAACCTAACCCTAGAAGATGAAACGCCAAATTGTGGGCCCCGTTTTTGGGCAAGTTGGTACATCAACTTCCCGGGGTCGCGAATTGGTCGTATTATCTCCATTTTACGCGTATGTAGCCCGTTGGAAAGATCTCTCCGAGGAATACAACGAAAAAGGATATTTTTTGATAAAAAAATCGCTAGCGGTAGATTTCCTAAAAAAATGTCGTTTAGGGCCTCAAAACGGCTCCGGAAGTTTAGGACCCGAAAAACTGCTAAAAACAGTAAACTGTGCTATAATTAAGGAAACTGAAAAACTGAAAGAGACAGTTGTGGGCGTCCAAATGGGATAAGTGGGTGGCCACCAACATCCACCTTGATCAATTATATTTGTAACATCCTCGACTTAATTCATATAAATATATTTAAGTAGATTTTTGATACACCTTATAATGTTCCCCAAATTTGAATTTTTACACACAAAAACATATATACATATACACACATTATTGTTATTATTTGCTTAGTATGCAGTTCACACATACATACATACAAGCATATGATAAAATAAATCAAAAGGTACCTGATACATAGGAATGGCATCTTGGACACAAATTTTAGCATTCAAATGATAAAAAAAATATAGCGATTCTTTTGAAAACATTTCTTCATTTTCATGGATTTGGTCCTTTATGAGCCCCTCCTAGATCCTATGTCCTTTTGCAAGTTAAATTTTTTATTAATCACACCCTTATACTTTCGTCAAACAGTTGGTTGGTGTTAGGAGTAATATTCAAGAATAGTGTACCAAATTCTTACTTTTTACAACTAGTGATGAATCCGCCTAACAATAAAAAGACAAAAGAAAAATGTTGCAAAACCCTGTAATCTTCAACAATAACTTTTAGATATGCAAAAAAATATTAGAGAAACCTACAAAACAATTCATAAAATTTTAAAATACATGCCAAGAATCACAGTAGAGAACTGAATGGAAATAACTTCAATTTTATTAATTAACAATGTCGCCTATGGAGTTAAACATAGAGTTGGGTGTTTACTGTCCTCCTCTGTGGGAGGGTCCTTTTGTGTCCCTATGCTTCATATAGTTGTTTTCTCTCTCATATGGTTGCAAATGGGAAAATAAGAAGAATGGTATAACCCAATATGGAGAGCCCAAGAGTTATGGAATCTGAGTAATGATGATGATAGTGATCATGTGTAAGTAGTAAGGGAAAAACATCTCTATATATAATAAAATGCAAGGATAGATCTAGATTTGGTCAAATAATAAAATATTATTAGACCAAATAAAGATATAATTGTTATGAGTATTTTATTATATTTAGGAGAAGAAAAGGTTAATGAAATGGTCAATAATCTTTATTTACTTAACTAGCTCAAAAAATAATGATTAATTGAATTAATTAATAAGAGTGGGTGAAATAATTAATAAATAAAAATGGTTTATTAACTATTTCTAGGAGATAATGTCAAGATAAGTTATAAATAATTACTAAATAATGATTTAATAGTTATTTCATAGGAGAAATGTGTAATGAATAAGGAATACTAAATAAATAATGATTTATTTAATTATTCCTGGATGATATGGTCAAGATGGGTTAGAAACGATTACTAAATAATAATTTGCTAATTATTTTAAGGAGAAGAGTGAAATGATTAAAGAATAATAAATAAATAGTGATTTATTTAATTATTCCGAAGGATGTGTGAATTTTCTTTTAGTTATTTTCACAAAATGGGTAAATACTAAAATAATTTGAAATTAATTAAATGAATTTAGGGTTTATTTTCAATTGGGTAAATTAATTAAATGGAAATAATTTAGGAAAAGTGGTTCTCTAAATTAGTTCCTAAGGGGAAAGTGGGTTTTAATGTGTAAAACCCATACTATGTGGTGCATTTTTACCATTCTAGTGGAAAATGTCTAGGTGGTCATTTTTTAGGTGATAACAAATTGCCCCCAAATATATTAGTGTTATGAGCACATCATCTGAATAAAATACATTGTGGGTTCACTTTCACTAGATACCAAAGGGAGACTCAATGGAGTAAGAAAGAGAGATACATTGCAATGAAAAGAAGAATCGTGTGTGGAGGAGGCGAGACCTACATATCAAAGAGAAGTTTGTGTACATGACCTCAATGAGCCAAGGGAGGCATAACCATAGCCATCAAGATAACTGAGTACAAATAATAATAGTGTTCCCAATAATGTGAGTTTGAGAAAAATAATACATTATGTGTTGCCATTAATGGGCTAGATAATAATGCAATGATAAAGAGAGTCCCATATACATATGCTTGGAATACAAAAGCCAAGACTAAAACAATGAATGTTGTTGAACCGATTACATAGGACCAAATTCCCCCAAGCTAATGAGAGGGAGAGATCACAACCAAAGACACTATGTTGAACAAGAAAGGGCTCTAAAGATCTAAATGAGGTAGCTGAAAGGAGGGGCTCATGTGGTGAGCTCTAAAATTGGCAGAAACTGAGCCAATCAAATCTACAGAACTACATTCAAGGTTGGATCAGGAACTGTTGATGGTCAAGCATGTGGGGAGCTAATTGGAGGGCCACCCCCTCATGAGATCTGGGAACATCTCACAAACACCTGGTAAATGTTGGGACAATCTATTAAATCATTGTACTATAAGTTATATGATTCTCAATCGTGTGATAATGAGTTAGAGTTGAGCAAGCGAGAAACAACCAAATCAAGTGGTGGTGATGGTTCCCTTTGCTTAATTTAAGGCACCCAACAAAGAAGAAACTAGATCCAAGGCAGACTTCCCTCTATCCATTCACTTGGAATAGATGTGTTGAAGTCAATAAGGGAGGGTCCACCATAGCTGAGGCATTAAAGAGTCTTCAACAAAGGCATAAGGAACGTAGTATGATGGAGAATGATGGAGAATGATTGGATGAGTGGGCTTATGACTTGATTCCTTTTCAAAGCTAACATGCAAGGTTGAGCTAGTAGCAATTGATATAATTCTGGAGGGGATGGAAAATTTCATAGATGAACGATTTTCAAAGACATATTAAGACCTATGGAGGTCAAATCTTAGAAATATAGGATGAATATGACACATAAAGAGGATGATATATTGTAACAGTACTTGATGGGGTTCTGAACAAAGTCCATGGAATATAAGAATGAGTCATCTATAATCCTATGAACAAGGGTGACTCCATGATGCTACCACTAACTGAACCAAGTACAAGTGGTACAAATCCCTCTCAGAATAGGCCAAGAGGGAATAAGAGGGTGGGAGTCTTGCGTGACATGAGTTATGATCGTAATGATGAGAACTGAAAATGAGGTTGGTTATGGTTATGAAAACAAACCAAACTCCTGATGTGAAGGTGATCGAATGGAATGAGCACCCAAATGCAAAGGGTAATGGTGATAAAGTTCCCATATAAGGTAATATCTAACTATTGATAGGTGGAAAATGCAAGAAGTGGATGGGATGATCCACATAACGAAGTGTGGGAGTCCCTGAGGTGATCATCCTGAAATGATAGGAAAATGAAATGAATGGGATGGTTTTACTGATATTAAAAATTCTATAGGGAATGGGGCTAAAGGAGACCCTATATACATAAGTAAACAATGATTACTCGTAATGAAAATCAACAGATAATTCAACAAGTGTAAGGAAAAAGTTATGCCAGGGTATGAGGGAAAAATATGAAGGTATTCAATTTAAATAAGGGATACCTGACACTTTATGGAGAAAGTGGCTTCCAAATGAAGTATCAAATCAAAGAAAAGGGATATAAAGGTGTAAAAAGGGCCAAAGGATTCATAGAGAGATTCTTTAATGATTCTTGGAAGGATGGTTCCTAGAGAAGAATCAATGTAACAAAAGAATATGGGAATGAACTACTAGACGAGGTCTAGAATCATCCCCATTCGCAAGTCAAATATGGGTACGAAATGGTAAGTTTGACATCACATACGATAGAATGTTTGAATATATGGTATCAATAATATACTATATTAAAATGGTATATGACTCTCTAAAGTGACTGATAGGACTATCCAAGGAATGAAAGGATAATAGCCCATACCTAGATCATTGGGGTCCAGGCCGAGAGTGGATAAAAACCAAGTGAGAAGGTGGATAGGGGGTCCATCATTCCCCCAAGCATGAGATATTTTTCCCTAGCCTATGGTGAAGGAGGGAACTTATCTGGTATGCAAAGGTGGGAATGATGCCCTAGATAGGGTGTGTATGTAGCATGTTATGGAAATTTTGGCTATATCTATAATAATGGATTCCAAACACTTATACAAAGGTACATAATACGATTATGGTTTCCATTTGTTATTGTGATTGTCTTCTTATGGGAAAAAGGAATGGATATAGTAAGAGAAAATAATGGCGGGGGCTAATCTCATTGCAGATACTACATGTAGGAGTCAAAGGGAATAAATTTTTGGGTTCACAAATATGGTGTCACCATACCAAAGAGTGGCTACAAATATAATGAAATGATGCTCACCTAGATGAAACTAGGGTGGAAAACCAACAATGTTGAAGGGACCAGGATGTTGATGTGAGATGTAGTAATCATTAAGTGGATAATCCCAAGGGTGATACAGAGTAATATGGAAGGCTAGTTCTTTGGGATGTGGAAGAATAGTGGTACTAAAGTCTATATTATCATATGCACTATGAGGGTTGGGAAGAGTTTCCTTTTTCTAGATCCTCAAGAATGGATGCTCCCTTACCCAAACATTATGTTGAAATTTAATGGCCACAAGGTGGATGTGGTTTGAAGTAAACTAGTGATTAAATCAATCATCATCATGAGAGACATGGTTCACTTAACAAATGTATTCTATGCAAGATTGATGACAAGTGGATTCAAGTTCCACCAATGTTGAGACCGAAGCGACTTAAGAAGGTTAGTCTAAAAATATGCACACTTAGAAAATCCCAAGGATTTCGAATATGTTGATCCCATGGATGAAGACAGGTAAATAATTGGTATGGAATTGTCCATCATTTCCACATCATGAGGTGGAATCATGATAATGGGTTGATTAGCCTCCTACCTTGGTGATGAAGTGGTGTTAGGGGTCATAGGTGGAGCAATGGAGGCTTCACTATTAGTGGCGTCCATATCACGAAGAAAAATAAGGGTATTTTGAAAATAGTGGAGATGGACAGTAATGTGAATAACATTCCTATGTATCCCAAAAATCACATGGGTGATTCATGTGTAAAGTATTGATCATTTTGGATGGTTCAAGTAAGGTTATTTGCATCTTATGGACCTTTAGTTCTGGCTTAATTTTGTCCTTAGAAATCACACCCTTTAGATAGGGTAGATTAGGGAAATCCTTGGTGACCTAGCCAGGGAGATCACACAAAACATATGGAGGAGTAGGTTTAGGTGTTGTAGATGAAGTGGATGCAACCCATATTACCTCATATTTACCCCCATTTCTTTGGGCTTTCCCCCGCTAAACAATTTATTTCACAATAGGAGTATATTCCTACTGAGGGTACAGTGGACCTGAAGCAGTGGTAGGGCTAGTGGGAACCAATGGTATCTGTGTCAAATCCACTTAAGGTTTGAGTTGATCAAGAGGGGTGTTGGGAGGGGGATCAATGCACCACACTATGATCCCCAAAGTGAAATTTAGAAAAATGACCATAGCCATCACAGTGGTGGTGATTATTCCTGGCAGAGGGAATAGGAAAGGTGTATTTCCAAATGGTTGATGTCTAGGACGAACTCCTCCTAAAGCACCATCTTATTTTGGAGCACCAGATTGTTGTTGAATTGGTAATTGGGAAGAGACACTAGACTATTGAGGAAATTATGACCCTTGAAGCATGCAAACATTGGAAGAGCTAGGCTCGATAGGAATAGGTGGTGGGCCATAATATCCCCCAAGGAATGAGGAACAATTATAAACTCTCTGACTAATCTCTGTTAAGGGAGGTACTAAATTATTTTTTTCCATCAAAGAAATGAAATTCTAAGGAGATTTCTTAGACTGAGGATCATAATATGTCAACTGATCTATAGTGAAAATGTTGTTGTTATGAGGGAAGCTCATGGTATGAAAAAAGGAAGAAGAAACCATGTTCATGGCATACAAGAAACTATGACCAAGGAAGAGGTTATAATCGAGAGGGGCATCAAGGACCTCAACATCAATCATGATATTCTTGTTGGTGATGGTGAAAAAACAATTTTGGGATAGACCGATAGGTTACTAAGGACGACAATCATATGCAAAGAGGGTGATAATTGATGGTGAAATTTTGAGAGAATCGAGTTGCTTCCAGACTTGAGTGGAAATCACATAGGTGAATGCACCTTTGTTGATGATACACCATTGGGAACAACCTTCATGATGGAGACTAGTGTATAGAAGGTGAAGATGATCTTATTTTTCAACATAAAAAACAATCATGTGATCATCGGAAGGGTCCACAACACCAAAGAATATAGTAGAGCCTTTCATTGAGATAGGCACATACATAGAATTTCCTACATTGACATGGTAGGATATTGTGCCAAATCATCTAATATTCTATAGGTATGGGAAACCTGAGAGTTGGCAGCATTTTGACGTAATGGACATTTGGAAATTCTAGAAGGAACCTCTACCTTAGTTGGAGGGATATATAAAGTACCATTGGTTGACAAAAGAGGCTCTTTGGATACTTTCAGTTGTGCCTTTGGTGATGAATTCTCACATCATGGAGCATATTTTCATGACCAAGTTTGAAGGTTGACTTCCTCATAATTCATCATGGGAATTTGGTAAGATACATTCCCGATTTGATGGTAGGGGGAATGGACGGATTTTGGACATCATGGGTTGGCACATATCCTTAGTTAGGGAAAGGGTTCCTAAGCACTAGCAACTGCATAGAGGGTGGTGTGGATGAAGGCATGCGTTACTTTCCTATAGAGGTGTATTCTTGGTCTTCCCATGCTTTGCACATCTAAGGGAGAAGGCAAAAATCATGAGTATAGTGACAATAGGTACCGCAACATGTATACGGTTTGTTTTTTTGAATGGACTTGTTCTACTTGGGCTATGTTCCTTGTTGTTGGGTTGTGGTATTAGATTGATCACCCTTAATGTCATTACGTTGATGACCTTGGTTGCCTTGTTTTCCTTGAGATTGTTGATTTTGGTTACCCTTCCCTTCTTCTTTCTCTTAGGGTTAGGAGGATACGAAAAATTATATTGAGCATACACCTTCCCCTATGGAGGGAGTGGTTGTTGTCAAAAAGGGAGTTGAGACATGGGAGGATGAGGTGTTGGTTGCCATTGGGGCTATAGTACTAGATGGTGCATAAGGATAATATGGATTCATAGTAACATTTTGTTAACTAGGCATATTATTAGTTGGCCCTGAAATCGATTAATGTGGATGGGAAAATGCATAAGATGTAATCATGCCTTGGTATGAGTTAACTCATGAAGGGTCAAGGGGAGGATAAGTGTAGTTGGAATTGGGCACCCTATGAGGTTTTCCATAACCCATAGATCATTGTGAAAACAGGGAAGGATTCTAATAAGATACTAATCAAATTACACTATATGTGGCATGAGATGCCCTCAGTGTGGAAGAAGCACCAAGCTGAGGGAGGTGAGGGAGAATGGTATGGACATAACCTAATTGGAATTAAATCTAAACAAACTTTGAAGCCTTGTGAGTGGATTCTTCTTTGGTTTGAAGGAAAGTGGATGCAACACATTTATCAATTTGGGTGAGGAGGGATCACAAGAACCAATGTAGGAAATCTTTGTCTTTGAATTGTAGAGCCACCTTCTATGTAACAACCCTAGTAAAAAATATATGTAATAAAGTTAATAAAGGAAAAATAATAACCATGGTCATGGGACACGTATTCCAAGTTGAATGTTGGGAAGGAACATAGTGATGGGTATCACTTGTTATTAAGTAATGGCTATGGAATTTGGCAAAGGAAATGACAAAGGATTTGGAAAGGCAAAGTGGCATTAATTGGAATTTTATTTATGGAAATGATGGAAATTAGGAGAAAAGGGAGGTGAAAGGTCACATGTTGAATGTGAGGAGGGAAATGAAGTAAAATAATGGAAAATTGAAGAAATTAGAGGCCTAATTAATAAAAAGTCTTATGAGGATCAATTGACAGACTTTTGTCAGTTTAGTTTTGGAGCTCTCATTTTCTATTATAATCTCTCTCTCATACTCTTCGACACTTAGATTTTTCTTGGAGCACTCTTGTAGGAGTGTGGCATACTTGGGATTTTGGAGTAAGAAGGCAAAGGAAGAGTAGGAAAGCACAAGAGGACATTGAGATCAATAGCTACAATGAGTTTTTCTTACAGGTACCGAGTTGCATGTATGATTTCCTTGCTAGTTTTCGCATGCATGACACATGAATGTGGTTTCTTAGTTATGATATTTGATTGGCATAGACGATTCCCCAGATTGATGGTGGATTTTCCTATCCTTGCATTTCCTAGATAGTCATGGTGTTGTGGGTATCTTTCATTTTGTTTTCTGGTTGGTTCTCATGTTCCTTATGGTCATGGGTTGAGTTACTAGTTCCTAGAAGCCTTGGTTAGACAAATGCTCTAGAAGCCTTGTAAAAAATTATGTTTAGTTACTAGTCTTGGAAGCCTTGGTTGGAAAAATGATCTGGAAGCCCTTGGTGGTTTGAGTTACCAATCCTAGAAGCCCTAGTTAGACAAATGCTATGGAATCCTGATAGCAGTTGTGGGTTGAGTTACTAGTCGTTGAAGACCTGGTTGGAGCCCTCAAAAACTTGGGTAGAGACCAATCTGGTGATGGTTAGTGATTTCTAGCTGTGAGGTGGAATCACTAGTTAGGGGTTGAGGTGGCTTTGCCTCTGCAAGCACTGGTTTGGTTTTGTTGGATTCATTCCAAGAGATCCCACATTCATGCTTGGAATATGGAACGAGGGTGATTGGTTGAAAGAAAGATTTGGTTCAACCTAATTTATGGTCGAGTGGTACGTGGAAGTCCTAGATCTAGTTTCATTTTTCATATGTTAATAAGAGCTCCTTTCCTCTTATATTTTATGGGTAAATATATATGTTCATATGTGGCTTTTATGGTTGTTATATCTTTGTTAATTTTGTTTAATATATGTTGGTTATGAGGATGTTTTATGATAGTCTTGATGTATAGCTCTCATCATGTTTTGATTATAAAATGAATGAAAAAGGAATATATGACCTAATATATGATAATGCATCTATTTTGATAAGTCATCAATGATTCCTTACGAATCTCAAATAAGTATGAAATCCCTATGCTGAGATTTTTTGTTATGACATGTAGATTTCATATTTGTGACATGTTTGACGAAATTTCTGTCATCGCTAGTAGGGTTCCAGTCAATCCATTGATCAAATTTTGTATTAGTAATCTTGTTTTAATTCTATTTATCATTTCTTAAGTTCTCATGAAGTTTTGGGTAGTGGCCTTGAAAAAATGGCACAAAATCCGGGGTTGATGGGTCAAAACTAGCTGAAAAAGTCCACGGTTGCTGGCAAGCCTTGCTGTGGGAGTGAATGGAAGGCCTGACTTGCATGCAAAGCTTATCATTGGAGTGGATGGGAGTCCATATTAGTAAAATTTCAAGTTACCTCAAGGGTTGGTCACCTAGTAGGGTTGGTTAGCTCCTAAAGGTTCTATAGCATGTGTAGAGGTCATATTAGTTGTGTTTTGTCGGTTCAACTACCTTAACTGTAAATGGGGAGTTGAATCACATCATAGTATCCTCTCATCATGTTTAACCCAACAGACTGGTTAAGTTGGGTAAATGTGGAGGAGGGTGGTTACATTCTACACCATTAGTGAATATGATCAGAAACGTGGGTCACAAAGGTTTGACAAAATGAGGCCAGAAGTTCAATATCAATATCATAATGGAAAGATAACTGGAAATAGGTTAGGAATGCATTGGCAAGGGTCAAAAACACATTATGTGATACATGTGGTTGGTCTACATACAACTTTGTGATAGAGCTAATGAAGGTGTATTGAAAGAGGAAAGGACAAATGGAATCCTTTGTTATGGAATTGGAGGAAGGCCACGTGTGTAAATATAAGAAGTGGTTAGTGGGATCCTCTCTAGACTTCCCTTTGAATTTTTGAATATCAGAGGGGAGCTTGTTTGGAATGGGTGGCCAATTAGGATCATGTTGAAGAGGATCATTAATGATTTGGTTCAAATCAAGTAGATTAAAACTTTCCATATAAGAAATGGCTGATTAACAAACATTCTTTTCGAGGTTCCAATGTTAACTCTAGAAGGGGGACCTAGAGTATTACCAACATTGTTGCTAGCATTTCCTTCGTTATTAGTGCCTACATCGGGACTCATATTATTACTATAATTGACACCAAGCATGGTAGTGGCTCAGGGTTTAGAGGATTCTAAATCTTAGGAATAAATAGATGAATGAAAAGTTCTAGAGCCCAAAGGTGGACTAGGGAGAGCAACCCTAACTCACCTAGAAGGTGTTAAGGGATTTCCTAATGGAAAATAAGGATGAATAACATGGAGTCTCCATGAAAAACACCTATAGGGTGCAATGGTGTCAAGAAAAAAATAATGATAAAGGCCAGAGAAAAAGGGCCATGAAAAATAGCAAAAGATAGCAAACAAACACTACATGCAGTGGTGCAAATTGTAGGCTAACTATAATTTATTTCTACTCTAATCCAAGAAAATGAGTTGTATTAGGAGAAGAATGACTCTTAGCATAATGGTTAACTACACCTCAAGTAAATCATAGTTCGTTGTTTTAATGGCTTTCCAAACAATTTCTTACTTGTGGGATTAGATCTCCACAAGTAGAGCGTTGAATAAAAGGTAGGAAAAAACGTGTGGTTGCTTCCCACAACCACAACCTATAGGGTATTTTAATCCTATGAAAGGAGACTATGGTTACCTCTATCCAATGGGGGAAACTAAATATGAGCTTATGGGTGTCAACCATGAACCCAAATTCCCAACCAAGAAGTGGGAAATTTAAGGGGAATCACTAGTATCCTTGGCCTAAGCCTTAGCCCCTCTAATGGATTTCTACTGAGGACTAGCTTTGGCCCATTGGATATAGAGGATTTCAAGGACCCCAAGAGGAAAACAAGCATGTTTCATTGTAAAGTGATTGGTGGAAGTTATTAGCCCTGAGGTGCCACGCTGCTATTTCAAAGGCTAAAGGAAGGAAATGGTTCGTTTTGTTGTCATGGAAAGGTCCCTACACGATCCATCACTCCACTCTCCTCACTCTTCCACTCTCATTCTTTCGCTCACATCCTAACCCAACCCTCACATGCTAACAAAACCCACTTTCGCCTTGGTTCTATGTAAATTAACCCATTTTTCCCCCGAAAACCTTACCTTTTCGCCCATACATGCCCTTTGCACATTTCTGGAGGACATCCCATACCTCTGTGACACCCCGCCATCGATCTTCGCACCAATATGATGACCTGCACTTCACTCGACCAACATTACATGCTCGATCAATCATCACCGTCAGATCATTCCTGCTAGATCTAACGGTTGTCGTGCATATCACTTAGGAAACAAATGAGAGGGATACCTGCCCGATAAAGGTGGTTTCCTCTCTCTCCTCCACTGCTACATGGCACCCAATGAATGGAATCGCGCGGGCTCCAATGTTTACCGCTTACCACCTGATGACCGCCCAATGTAAACCATTTCTTGCCTGGGTAAAACCACTACTGGGCATTATCTTTCGAGCACCTCCTCCACCTGATAGTTGTTCGATCTGCTCATCTGAGATCTAATGACTAGGACTTATTCCACTCCCGCCATGACTTCAGGCCTCCTGCGTTTGATCATCTCTATCCATTTATCTTGATCCAATGGTCCTTATTCACCATCCCCGTAGTTCGTCGTCCTCCACCTGACCACCATCTTGACCATCGATCCATCCCATCCAACGGCCCATATGCCCCATACCTCACTTCCCATCAGTCACCTAGGGAGGAAAGTTGTTGGCTCTGTCAGTGTTTGTGACAGTCGAAAAGTTGAACTGAAATAACGGAATACATGGCTGAAAGAGGAAAAAACAATAGCACGATGTAGCCAAACTAACAGAAATGATCATGGAACATCACAACGCATGCAAGCCACCTAACAGTGTGGTGGAATTACCAGAATTTGATTACCGTGTTTGTTAGAAACAGAGCCCCTATGCTCATGCTTGTCTAATTATGGCATCAAGTAGTTATAAGCTAGAGGGGATAGATTATGACATCTAGAGCCCTAGAGAGCCCGAGAGCATTGTAAAAATCCTATAAATGGCAGAAAGTTAGAAGGAATAAAGGTTCAACTTTTGGAGACTGTGGATACTCTATTACTCTCAGCGTCTCATCTCCATTCTAGTAATACAAGCTTCTTTTTTTGTTGCACATTCAATTTCCATCTTCTCCTCTATTCTAAGCTTGCACTTGAATAGGTTATTCATGTTTTCTTTTGTGTCTAATTCCAGATAACTGTCATCTTATCTCTGTGTTGATAAATTAGATTTTCAAGCTTCATTTACTTTCTGTAGCTGGCCATTCATATATGTTTATGTATGTATTTGTTGGTACAGTCAATATTCTCCATCTATCCATTCAATCTATAAACTATTGATCATTAGTGGTCTAAAGCCTTGTCAAACTGAGGGTGTTCATGCATGTCTGGAGTGAAAACTAAGTTGAAATAGTTATCTAACTTGATCCAAACCTTAAACCATTCCAATACTTCAGAGAACAATATTGAAGATTTATATGTTGCCAGGCATCTCCGAGCTACAACCTAGAAGAGATTCTTGGAGTGATAACATAATTGGTGCCATTGCTGGGGATAGGAGGCTGAAGCTCAACTTCCCTGGGAGATGACACAAATCTAGCTTTGATGATAGACAAAGTCTGGACACTTTTTTAGTTGTAATCATCTATCTGGCGAATCTACTGGAGGACGAACCTCTTGGCGAATCCACTTCATAGTTCTAGTTCAGTTTGTGAGGCATACTCGGATAAATCCTCAGAGGCCAGAAGCTGACCCAATGTTTGACCAAGAAAAAATCATCAAAGAAAGAAAGGCATTACAGAAAGGAGCATCAAGTTTAGATAGCTCTAAACAATATTCTATATCTCTTCAAGAAAATCCTGTAATAGAAAAAATACATATTGAGAATATAACATCTAATACTAGCAATGAAGAAAAAATCTCAAAGATTCATAAAGATCCTTATTCTTTAGTTTCTCCTTCCATTCTAAGCCTGAAGGAAGCCTCTCCTCCTATCCATCATACTCCTTTAGTCCTATCAGTCACTCCTCAACCCTCTGTCGTTCAGACTTCCAGTCCCCTCATAGCCACCACAGCTATGGCAGGACCATAAGCACCTACCATAATGGAAAGAATCATAGCTGCTAGGTATGGACCTCTAGTACTACCCACTCCTTTGAATGCCATGCCTACTAGAAAATCAAAATATATGCCTAAGTTCACTGGGACTGAAGGTGTTACAACTGAGGAGCATCTTGAATCATTATATAGCTATGATGATAACCTGGAAACTAGTGAATATGATGTGTGGATGAGAGACTTCGCCCAAAGCCTAGATGGAGAGGCTAGAAAATTGTTCAGAGAACTGACCCTAAGGTCTATAGTAAATATTGAGGCTTTAGATGATGTATTCCTAAAGCATTGGGGGGAATAAGAAGGATCTACACTATTACCACATCGAGTTTGGCAACTTAAAGAGGGAAAATGGTGAGTTGTTGTTTGATTTTAATAAGAGGTTTAACCACATGTATAGCAAGATACCAGCTGAATTAAAACCCACCACTACGTTTGCTAAACTCACCTATGCTAGTGCCTTTGATTCTAACTTCTGTCTACTATTTAAGGAGAGAGGATGTTCTACCTTGGCTGATATGCAGGATGCAGCCTTGGAAGTAGAATCAAACATCATGGCTATAGATAAGCTCAAGGGGAATTTTGATAGAAGGAGACAGAGGGGCGAACCTTCATCATCTTCAGATCCGAAGATAGATAAAATGACCAAGATGATAAAGTCATTAGCCTCTGAAATCTCCAAATTAAAGGTTGAGCAGCACCCTGGGAAAGGAAGAGTTCCTAATACCTTTACTCCTAGAAATCCAAATCCATATAGAAGAGTTAATGAGCGATTGTAGATTCTACAAAGAAACAAAGATGTCAATGAAGACCAAAGGGTGAAGACCCCTTTTCAAAATGTAGTCATGGAAGAAGATCAGTTTGAAGAAGATGATGAGATCCATTGTATGGAAGAAAAAGGTAGTGCCTCCTTTTTTACCTTAGCTACCTATGAAAAGTCATTATTCAATGACCATACCAGCCAAGAGTGGGATGGTGGAGCCATTCTACAAACTAGTGATCAGCACAGATATGATCTGAGGTCGAACATCAATAATGTCAAGGAAAGTCCTGTTCAAAAAGTTGTTGTCCCTGCAATACGGCAAGCTAATAAGCAGAAACGATCGACAGTTGATCCCATCATCCTCAAAGCTCCAACTCACGAGGTAAGAGGCCTTGACAAGTCTCCTTCTCCTTTCAATTTTGAATCAGAAATTCAAAAGCTAAGAATACCTATACCTTTGAATGAGTTGGTGAAGAATGAGTCCTTCGAAAGATCTATCCTTGAGGCCCTTGAGCCTGTAGCCATCCAAGCCTCCACTGACTATGTAAATCTGTAAGATGACAAACCAACTGTTGTTCTCAGCCCAATGATTGGAAATTATGATGAAAAATACCCATCATTCTATGTCTCTTTGACTATTCATGACAAAATCCTTCAGAAATGCCTTCTAGACACATGAGCTAGCCATAATCTAATGCCCAAGGATGTCATGGATGAATTGGGTCTTGACATTACCAAGCCTTATCATGACCTATTTTCTTTTGACTCCAGAAAAGTGGAATCTTTGGGATTGATCAAAGACCTAGTCATCACCTTGTCTCAGCTGCCCATGAAGAGCATGATGATGGATATTGTGGTAGCAGATGTCCCCCCCAGTTTTGGCATGTTGCTTTCCAGAGGTTGGGTCAAGAGATTAGGTGGAACATTGCAAAATGATCTATCCTATGCTACTATCCCAGTTTTTGGAGGTGAGTGTAGGAGATTATAAAGAGAAGTTCAGTTGGCTTATATCATCAGTGATGAGAAGAATCCGACCAATCATCCCTCTATGATATTGACACTGATTTTGGAGCCTGTAGTCTTCAAATTGAAGAATCCCAGTTGGCCTCCATGCAACTTAGGAAATCGGTTTTCCAGATCACAGAGGAAGAAGACCCATAGATTTGGCACATGTTCTTTGATGGAGCTTTCTCTAAGGAAGCTACAGGGGCAGGTGTAGTCCTTGTATCCCCCACACAAGAATGCATTCATTTATCTTTCAAGTCACAAATAACATAGCAGAATACGAAGCTTTGATATTGGGTTTAAACGCTGCTAAAGAAATGGGCATCAAAGGACTAAAGGTGTTTGGAGATGTAGACCTTATCATTCAGCACATGAACAAAAATTTCCAAGCAAAGCATCCAAGGTTGAAAGCATACAGAGATGAGGTATGGAAACTCAAGGGTTCTTTTAATAGTTTCATCATTTCTTACGTTGCTAGAATGAAGAACCCACTTGCCGATTCCCTTGCTGTGTCTGCTAGCACGTTTATCCATCCTTTTCCTCATAAATTGACTTATGAATTTTAGGTGAAATATAGACCATCTTTGACTGACAATGTCAAATACTGGAATTTTTTTGAAGATGATGATGAAATTAATAGGCTTTTACAAGTCATTGATGAATTTTCTGAAATGCACACTAACCAAGAAAACGAAACCATTGAAGAATACAACCAGTCCAAGCTAAAGGATGAATTTGGTCAGGATAACATTGTTCAGTTGCCTAGTAACCATATACCCAAAGGATTGGTGCCTCTAGAGAATTTGTTTGATCATATTGATGTACCTTATAAGCCTGCCAAAAAATAAAACGAGCCGGTAGTTCATAAACAAAATGTAGGGAGTCCAAACCATCCAAAGTACATAAATCTATCCACCCACTTGTCTTCTGCCCAAAGTTCTGAGTATTGCAACTTGAAGAAACAATTTTTTGATATTTTTGCTTGGGAGTACAGTGATCGTAAGACCTATGACACAAATATCATTCAGCATAATATTCCACTGGAGAAAAACACCATCCCTTTTAAGCAGAGATTAAGATCTATTAGCCCTCCCTTACTGCCTTTGATTGAAAAGGAAATTAAGAAGCTGTTGGATGCCAAGATCATAGTCCCCCTAAGGTATTCAAAGTGGATAGCTAATCTTGTGGTAGTGAGAAACAAGAATGGAGAAATCAGGCTTTATGTTGACCTCAGGAATCTGAAAAAATGCTACAGAAAAGACAACTACCCCCTACCTAAGATGGAACGCTTGCTGCAAAAAGTTTCATGGGCTAGAGTCATGTCTTTCTTAGATGGATTTTCTGGTTACGATCAGATTTTTGTACATCCAGAAGATCAGGAAAATACTACCTTCACTACTCCTTGGGGCACTTTTATGTACTCCAAGATGCCTTTCGAACTAATGAATTTTGGGGCTACTTTTCAAAGGGCCATGGACATAGCCTTTGTGGGAGAGAAGGACAAGTTTGTCCTTATTTACCTTGATGACATAACAGTATTTTCCAGGAATCACAAGGACTAATTGCAGCATTTGATGAAGGTGTTTCTAAAGTGCAGACAGTTTGGAATTTATGTCAACCCAAAGAAGTCACAATTTGCTCTAGAAGAAGGCAAACTTCTAGAACATATTGTTTCTGTTGAAGGTGTGAAGATAGATCCAGTAAGAGTTCAAGCCATTCAGACATTGTCCATCCCAAGGTCAAAAGGGGACATTCAAACTTTCCTTGGTAAGATTAATTTTGTCAGCAGGTTCATTCCAAACTTTGCAGAGCTAGTGAAGCACATCACCTCCATGCTGAAGAAAGGATCAAAAATAAAATGGACAGATGTTGCAAGAAGAAATTTTGAAGCCATCAAACAAGCTATCATGGAAGCTCCCAGTCTAATTAGTCCAGATTACACCAAGGAGTTTTATATCTTCTCTTTTTCCTCTTATGATACACTTGCAGTAGTTCTATTGCAGAAAATTGATGAAGGTGTAGAGCACCCTATGGCCTTTTTCAGCAAAACTCTAAGGGATGCTGAACTAAGGTATGACCTTATTGAAAAACAAGCTTATTATCTCATAAAATCTTTAAAGGCATTTAGAATTTATATTTTGCATTCCAAGGTGATTGCGTATGTACCTTCAACATCAGTAAAAGATGTCTTGACTTGGCCAGATATTAATGGAAAGAGAGCTAAATGGATTGCAAAATTCATAGATTTCAACATAGAGGTGAAGCCCACCAAGCTTGTCAAAGGTTAGGGCCTGGCTAAGATTATGGTTGAGGAAAATTGCAGTTTGTTAGACATCAATTCCATGGGTTCAAATTTAGGTGGTGAGGAGACAAAGGAAGAAACAAAAGAGCAAGAGCAGAATCAGTTTTTGGCTAAAAAATTAGCCACCTGTGTATGGTATTCCAGTGTAATTCATTTTTTGCAGAAGATAGAAGTCCCCCCAAGGCATAGCTCAAGTCAAGCTCGGGAAATTAAGCTCAAATCATCCAAATTATGCATTAATAAAAACTTTCTTTATTGGAGAGACCCATCAGCGATCCTCTTGAGATATCTAGACAAGGGACAATATGTGGAAGTCATGCACCAGTCCCATTCTAGCATCTGTGGAGGACATCATTATTGGAAAACCACAGCTCACAAGATCCTAAGAGTTGGGTATTATTGGCCTACTCTGTTCTCTGATGTGTTTTCTTTTGTGAGGTCTTGTGACAAATGTCAGAGGCTTGCAATAAGACAATAGCTAAACTCTTTGCCCTTGAAGCCATTACATGCCAATTGTCCCTTCCAGTAGTGGGGCTTGGACTTCATAGGTGAGATTAATCCACATTCTAGTGGCTAGCACAAATAGATCTTGGTAGCCATTGATTATTTCACCAAATGGATTAAGGCTATACCCACTAAGAATGCTAATCATCAGGTTGTCATAAAGTTCCTGAATGAGAATATTTTCACTAGATTTGGTTGCCCAACCAAACTAGTCATTGACAATGCAGCAGCTTTTAGGGACAAAGAATTGGTAGACATGTGTGAATCCATGGGCATTTATTTGGTGCATTCTACCTCATATTATCCTCAAGGAAATGGCTTGGAAGAATCATTTAACAAGAGTCTTGTAAGGATAATCAAAAAAAAATTGGAGGACAACAAAAAGAGCTAGGATTCCAAGTTGAAGTTTGCATTGTGGGCTGATAGAGTTACCAACAAGAAGTCCATAGGAAATTCTCCATTTAAGCTGGTTTATGGCGCTAACGTTGTTTTTCCTATCCATCTGATTCTCCCTATGACTGGGTTCTCAAATGGGATGCACTGAAGGAAAAGAAGGGCAACCATGGTAAATTTGATGCCTTATGGAAAATATTGTTTGTCATTGCTCAAGATCAGATGAACAATACTTTCATTCTACACAATTTGGAGGGGGAAGGTGTCTTTGATGGCCCAAACAATGGGTAGTTTTTGAAACTTTACTTCATATGAGGCTTTAAGGCATTAATATTGCCATAGGTTTTTCAATTTTTGTTTTTATACAAATAAACTCCATGCACAATGGAACATTAGGACATAAGTTTGTTTTCGTTTTCACTGGAAAGGTAGTAGTCTGCAATTCTTGAAACCTCACACGGAGGCTTTCATCCCCAGAAGGAGCCAGTGTTAACCGTGAGGTGTCGCGCTGCTATTTCAAAGGCTAGGGGAAGGAAATGGTCCATTTTTCTATCATGGAAAGTTCCCCACACAGTCCATCACCCCACTCTCCCCACTCTTCCACTCTCATTCTCATTCACTCACATCCTAACCCAACCCTCACATCCTAACAAAACCCACTTTTAACTTGGCTCTACGTAAATTAACCCATTTTTGCCCTGAAACCTTACCTTTTCGCCAATATGCGCCCTTTGCACATTTCTCAAGGACATCCCATAGCTTTGTATCCCCCCGTCATCGATCTAATGGCACACACTTCACCCGACCAACGTTACATGCTCGATCAATCATCACTGTTAGATCATTCCTACCAGATCTAATAGTTGTTATGCATATCACTTGGGCAACAAGAGAGATGGATACCTGCTCTATAAAGGTGGTTTCCTCTCTATCCTCCGCTGCTATGTGGCACCCGATGAATGGAATTGGGCGGGCTCCGACCTTTACCGCTTACTGCCTGATGACTACCCGATGTAAACCATTTCCCACTTGGGTAAAACCACTCCCCGCTCAGACTTATTCTTCTCCCGCCATAACTTCAGGCCTCCTGCATTCGATCCCCTTCGTCTATTTCTCTTGATCCAACTACCCTCATTCACCATCACCGTAGTTCATCATCCGCTGCCTAACCATCATTCTGATCGTCGATCCATCCTATCCAATAGCCCATATGCCCTGTACCTCACTTCCCATCAGTCACCTGGGGAGGAAAGTTGTTGGCTCTATCATTGTTTGTGACAGTCGGACAGTCGAACTAAAATAATTGAATACATGGCTAAAAGAGGAAAAAACAATAGCACGATGCAGCCGAACTAACAAAAATGATCATGGAACATCACAACGTGTGCGAGCCACCTGACTACATGGCGGAATTACCATAATTTGATTACCATGTTTGTTAGAAATAGAGCCCCTGTGCTCATGCTTGTCTAACTATGGCATCAAGTAGTTAGAAGCGAGAGGGGATAGATTAAGACATCTCTATCCCTAGAGAGCATGAGAGCATTGTAAAAAGCCTATAAATGGCAGAACGTTAGAAGGAATAGAGGTTCAACTTTTGGAGACTGTGGATACTATGTTACTCTTGGTGTCTCATCTTCATTCCAGTAATACAAGCTTCTTTTGTTGTTACCTGTTCAATTTCTATCTTCTCCTCTGTTCTAAGCTTGCACTTGAATAGGCTATTCATGTTTTCTTCTATGTCTAATGCCAAATAACTATCATTTTATCTCTACATTGATAAATTAGATTTGCAAGCTTTATTTACTTTCTGTAGCTGGCCATTCATATATGTTTATGTATGCATCTGCTGGTATAGTCAGTATTCTCCATCGATCCATTCAATCTATAAACTATTGAGCATTAGTGGTCTAAATCCTTGTCAAGCTGAGGGTGTTCATGCATGTCTGGAGTGAAAACAGAGTTGAAACAGTCATCTTACTTGATCCAAACCTTAATCCATTCCAATAGTTCAGAGAACAATATTAAATATTTATATGTTACTAGGCATCTCCGACCTACAACCTAGGAGAGTTTCCTGGAGTGATAACAGGATTTATTGGGATGCCTACCCCACCAACCATAACTTAACTATTAGATTATTTTTCTTGTAGCATAATGGGGATTAGATCTATGTTTCTAGATTAAGGGGTTATTTTTAATGGTCTTGGCTTGGAGGTTGTAACATCCCACCCCATATTCACCCACTTTTACAAGCTCTCTAGGGTAAACATGAGCTGAGATTTGCTATGAAATGACCCAACATCCAAGTTCCAGTTATGGAAGTGGGTTTTATAAACTGGAAACTTGCTTATACCTCTCAGGAACACCAGATCACCCATACATCCTCCAACAACCTCTGGTGATTAGAATATGAGATGGAACTTCTTTTTACCATACTCGATATCCTATTTGCACACATGCCAATATGTGTATGCAACTAGAAATCCATCCACATGCATAGGCCTTTCTCCCTACAGTTGCAACCAAAATTTCCTATTCAAAGGGTACAACTAGAAACCTTGAACCAGATTTTTAGGATTAATTCTAGGCCAACTACTTAGAACTACCCAGAATCCTTCATAATCATCTAAATCACCTACATGAGTCATTTCTCATTGTTCTTGAATCAATCCCTACTCAAACTTAAGAAGTACATGGAAATCATTTAGACAAACCCTGTACGGTCAAGGTACATGTAGGCTATAAATGCATAGTTTCATCGGAGAATCACCAAGAAGGCCTGTTGCCCTCTCTTACTAGCTGCAATAACATATATTAGCATATGCATTCATATTAATTAACCAAAAAATCATTAAACCATGGAATGGATCCATAACAAAATAACGTCATAAAATAGGAAACATAAGTATGCATTTAGCGAACATTTAAGAAAAATGGAACCATGACAAAAAATTCATAAAATCATACATAAAAAATAAGAACTTGTGCTCATTATTCTCAATAGGAACCGACACACAAATACATATACAAGTGCCAACCAAGTCAGGGACTTCCACGTACCACCTGACCATAGATTGGGTTGAACCAAATATCCATTTCACCCAATCACCCCCATGCCATATACCAAGCATGAATGTGGGATCTCGTGGGATAAACCAAAATAGAACCAACCAGGCTTCTAGAGGCTAAACCATATGAACCCTCAACCATAGTGATTTCACCTAAACTAGTCCAAAAATCACCAAACAAGCACAAACTTGGATGCCTCATAATTTATTCAACATACCTAGAGGAATTTTCCTATCTCCACCCACCTGTCAAGGGCTTCCTAGAGAAAATCATCTCCACCCCCAACCCTTGGGATTTTCCTGAGACCACCTTACCTGGATCCAAAATCTTCCAGAAATCCAAAACTCAGCCAAAAATGAATCCCATCACACCATGGCTATCTAGTAAATGACAAGGTAAGGCTAAAAACACTATCAATCCATGAAAATCCCATGCCAATGACAACAGATAAACGTAACAACCAATGGTATGTACCATGCCTTCAAATCATGTCAAGGAAATCACACATCCAACCTGTTTCCTGCAAGGACTTATTGTTGTAGTTGTTGTTCCAAGATTTTTCTTGCACTCCCTTACTTTTCTTTGCTTGTACTTTTCTTTCCTTTGCTTCCCTTTGCTTTCTTCTTTTCTCTCCTCCTCTCTCTCTCTCTCTAAAATTGATCCAAGAGAAAAACTAACAAAATGTTAGCTAACAAAAGATATGAATTGTTTCTCTAATGCCTTTTTATCATTGATGTATAGTCTCTTCCTTTCCTTTTTAGTTTTTCTTTCATTTTCCTTTAATTTCTCTCTAATTTCCTTAGCATGCATATTTGTGTCTCTTCATCTTCCTTTTGTCCTATTTTCCTTTATTCATCTAATTAATTTCCATTTATTGCCTCTTTTCCTTTTCCAATGTCATTGCTAATTTCCATAGCCATTAATAAACCATAAGTGATGCCCACTCTAATGTCTCCCCCTTCATTCATCTTGGAATATGTGTCCCATGACTTTGGTCTTATTTGTACCTTTAATGTCCTTTATTACATGAAATCTTTAACTCAGGGTTGTTACAAAGGTGATAACCAATCTCTCATTGACTTAAGATGTGAAGTGTGTGTGCAAATATATGAAATGTCACTAGTTTGGATATAATATAAAATGTGCTACTAAAAAGTAAATTGCAAAATTGAAAAATTAATAGAAATGAAGGAAAGTAAACAAATTCAAACACACTCTACTTCCCACCCAATGATGGTAAAACTAACAAAAAAAGGAAAAAAAGAAGGAAACAAAATGGAGACCAAAATATTAAGGGCCAAAGGAATTGGGATCTATGGTCAGAGAGGCCTAGTTTATGCAAGAAAAATCAACAAAGAAAGATCGATATCTAAGTTGTAAGGGAAACTAACAAACCAACTAATGAAAGTGCACTTAGAAGGGATTTTGAATGATGGTGGAACAAATGCCTAAATGGGGCTCAATTTTAACTTCAAAGTCTAAAACGAGGTTGGAATAGAAGGTTGGAGTTGTTGAAAAATTTATGGTTTAGAGTCTTGAACAGTAGACTACCAAATTAGCAAAACCCTTTGAAAATTGGTGGAGGATTACTCTAAACCATAGAGGAATATTTTCCTTCCTCTGGAAAGAAGGTAAACTAAAAAGTTGAAGGCCTAAATTTTTTTGAAAAGATGAGGAAAATCCCCCTAACAGACAAACAAAAATAAACATAAGAAAAAAATAGAAAAATACTGCAAAACAATTGGGCAGTGTGGAAAACTAACCTTTTTGTGCATTGGATTCCAAGTTGTGGCCCTTTTATTAGGTTGACCACTATAGGATTTCCCTCAAAATATGTGTTTCCTCTTTGGTTCTCCCACTTCGAGGGTTTGGCTATATCTTGTTGTCTCCTATCTTGTTGGAACCTACAACTTGCGAAACACATAGGTAAAATAGAAACTAAAGTTTCTTTCCAAAAACAATAGTAAATATAATACTAAATGAAAGAGAGAAAATGCAAAAATAGAAACACAATCACCACAGATCTGAAGATTTAATCCAGTGGAACTTCCATTTGTTAGGAGTAGTTTTTTGGATAGTGTACCAATTTTTTATTTTTTACATTTGGTGACAAAACCACCTAGAAACAAAAAGACAAAAGAAAAAAACTACAAAACCTTACAGTCTTCAACAATAACTTTCAGATCTTCAAAAAAAAGCTAGAGAAAACCTATAAAAGAGTTCATAAAATATGAAAATACATACCAAGAATCATAGGAGAGAACCCAATGGAAGGAAATTGAATCTTATTAATTAACAATGTCACCTATGAGTAGAGCATAGAGTTGGGTCTTTAATGTACTCCTCTATGGAAGGGTTCTTTTGTGTCCCTACGCTTCACATAGTTGCTTTCTCTCTCCTATGGTTGCAAATGGAAAAATAATAAGAATGGTAGAACTCAATATGGAGAGCTCAAGAGTTATGGAATCAAAGTAATGATGATGATAGCGATCATGTGTAACTAGTAAGGGAAAATGTCTCTATTTATAATAAAAGGCTAGGATAGATCTAGATTTGGTCAAATAATAAAATATTAATAGCCCAAATCAAGATCTAAACGTTATGATTATTTTATTATATTTAGGAAAGGATAAGATTAATGATATGGTAAATAATCTTTATTTACATAACTAACTCAACTAATAATTATTAATTGAGTTAGCTAAGAAAAGTGGTTGAAATATTTATAAATGAAAATGGTTTATTAATTATTTCTAGGAGATAAGGCCAAGGTAAGATAGAAATAATTACTAAACAATGTTTTAATAATTGTTTCATAGGAAAAAAGTGTAATGATTAAGGAATAATCGAGCAAGACCCTCATAAGAGGGTCTCTCCACAACTCCAAGTCATTCACGGAAGGTTAATAATTTGACCTTCTCGAGGGACTTCATAAGAATATATGCAACCTAATCATCAATCCCAATATGATAGAGCCTTATTGCTCCACATTGTACCATACCCCAGATAAAGTGGTACATGATATCAATATGCTTGGAGGAGTCACAAAACATGAGATTCTCAGAAAGATGAGTCCCACTTTCGTTGTCGCAATAGATCACTAAAAAGCTTCCTCAACCAAAAAGCTTCATAGGAGGACATACTAGCAACAATATATTTGGCCTCAATGGTGCTCAAAGCAACCAACTTCTGCTTCTTGGTCATCTAGGATATCGAACCAGAACCTAGAGAGAAGCAACATCTAGATGTGCTTTTATGATCCAACATACTGCTAGCCAAGTCAGCATCATAATGACCATGGAGCCTCACATTCCCGATAGTGTATCTCAATCCATAAGTGAAGATTCTTGGCAGCAATCTAGTGTATGTGATGAGGCTCGACCATACACTGACTCAATGTATTCACTACAAAATATATGTCTAGACGGGATTTCACCAAGAACATCAAGGCCCCCATGAGTTGACAATACTCAGAAGGATTTCCCAAGTTCCATCAAAGTAGTCACGGAATTGCAATCCGCCATCCCAAATCTTTCAAGTAGCTTCACAATGTATTTTCCTAGAGAAAGGAAAATCTTGTAGGTTTCAAACCCGTACATAAATTACCTGCATACAAATTCTAAAACACAAAAAATAAACCATGCGAGAGCATAACACATGAAACACATATACACAAAGATTTTCCCCTGGATCCCAAAACTGGGACTACCAGCTTGATTTTTCATTATGTTCCTTTCAATGTTATAATACATATTTATACATGCCGAAGCATCCAATACCATGGACTAAAAACCATCACGTCTAATACCATGGACCAAAAACCATCGTGTCCAAAACGCATGTGCAAAAATCATGCACAAAACCATGGGTGGGTCCGCCCATCCTAACGTAGGGTCCAAAACCAAAACTACGCCTCAAACCCCTTGTGACCCCCCCCTCCCAGTACACAATCGGCACAACGAAGGGGGGCTCATGCCCCCCTCTAACACCCCGGTTAACTATGTGGGCTAGTCATGGAAAGAATATAACACAACCCAACATTATCCCACTTGTTGTTTTCTTTCCATAGGGGGCCACAAGAGAGCTTAGTCATTTTTCCAACCTCGAAACACCCATTGTCTCTCTACACCAAGAGAACTTCTGAGAGCTCACAGATTTTGTCAATGCATCTATAGTATTATTCAAAGTGTCCACCTTTACCAACAATACCTTTTTGTCTTCTATCATATCCCTCACAAAGTGATACTGAACATCAATGTGCTTTGTCTTTGAATGATATGCGGGGTTCTTTGCCAAGAAAATTTCACTTTAGCTGTCACAGTCTATCCTAAAGCTCCCTATACTAGCCCCATACTTGAACACAATATCTGCAACCAAACTACTTCCTTGCTTACACCAGTGGCTGCCATGTATTCTGCCTATGTAATTGATAGTGCCACTACAGATTGTTTCTTACTCATCCAACTGACTGCACCTCCAAATAGGTTAAACACATACCCACTTGTAGATCTTCTCTGATCCAGATCTGCAGCCTAGTTTGCATCAACAAAGCCATGAATATCCAACATTCTATCCAATCCTGATCTTCCTTGGTAGCACAAACCATAATCACTAGTGCCACACAAATACGTGAAACCCACTTCACTACTGTCCAGTGCTCCTTCCCTGGTTTTGACATAAACATGCTCAATACTCCCACTGCATGTGCAATGTCTAGTCTAGTACAAACCATTGCATACATCAAGCTACCAACTACACTTGCATATGGAACACGGGACATGTCTTCTTCCTCTTCTTGTGTCTTGGGACACTGTTCAGTAAATAACCTCACGCCTACAAGAATAGGAACATTCATCGGTTCACAATCTTGCATATTAAAGCTCTGCACTATTGTCTCTACATACTTCCTCTAGTTTAACTGGAGCTTCCTCTTTTCCTGATCTCTTTTAATTTCCATGCCCAAAATATAGTTTGCAACACCAAGATCTTTCATGTCGAATTTGGAGGACAATTGGGTCTTCAAATCCTGGATAATCCTTTCATTTCCAACAAGCAACATATCATCCACATACAAGACCAGATAAATAACACGATCACCAATTAATTTAAAATACACATAGTGATTTGCTTTGCTTCTGGTAAATCCAAGTCACCGTATAAATGTATCAAATTTCTGATACCACATCCTTGGTGATTGTTTTAACCCATATAGAGACTTCTTTAACTTGCATACCAGTTCTTTCTTACCCTTCACCGCAAAGCCTTCGGGTTGCTTCATGTACATTTCCTCTTCCAGATCCCCGTGAAGAAATGTTTTCTTCACATCCATCTATTATACCTCAAAATCAAAGGCAGCAACAACAGATAAAAGTAATCTAATAGAAGTTACCTTGGCAAAAGGAGAAAAAATATCACCAAAATCAATTCCTGACACCTGGGAATAACCTTTTGCTACCAACTGAGCTTTGTATTTCTCCACCTTTCCTTCTGCATTTGTCTTCTTCTTGAACACCCATTTGCTACCAATGGGTTTCCTTCCAGTTGTTAACTCCACCAGATCCCAAGCCTCATTTTTGTGCAAAGATGCCATTTCATAAACCATGGCCTCTTTCCAAAGTTTGCCATCCTCTGAATCTACTACTTCCTTCATAGTTCTAGGATCATCATCAGTAATAGATAAAGAAAATTTTGAACAGAAAGTAGATGGACTATACCTTTCTGGTTGCCTTCTTTCTCGAACTGATCTTCTCACACTCGGATTTTATGGCTCTTCATCTTCTAATTCCTCCTTTGTTGTAGAGTCTCATTCTTCCTCCTTTAGCTCAAACTCTATCTTCTCAAGTTCCTTTGGTTGGACTTCATGTTTAATAACATCTTTTACCTCTTTGAACACCACTTCTCTGTTGTACACAAACTTCTATGTGACTGGGTTCTAAAGCTTATAACCCTTTAAAGCATCCTTATACCCAATAAAGATGCACTTTTCAGATTTACTATCCAACTTGGTTCATTTCTCCTTTGGAACATGTATATATGCATCACATCCAAATATCCTCAGATGTGAAAGAGAGGGTCTTACCAATCCATACCTCTTGTGGAGTCTTATCCTCCAACACTGATGAAGGTGACCTGTTGACTAGGTAACATGCAGTATCCACCACCTCTGCCCAGAATTCTTGTCCTAACCTGGCACTACTGAGAATGCTTCTTTCCCTTTCCATCAACGTCTTATTCATTCTTTCTGCAACTCCATTTTGTTGAGGTGTATATGGAATAGTCTTCTGTCATGCTATACCACACTTCTTACAGAATTCTTCAAATTACTTGGTGCAAAACTCTCCACCATTATATGTCTTCAACACCTCTATCTTCTTCTCTTTCTGGTTTTCTACCAGAGCCTTGAATTATTTAAACCTGTCAAAGACTTTAGATTTCTTCTTATGGAATATATCCATGTATTCTTTGAGAAGTCATCTATAAATGATACATATTATACAGACATACACAGTGATGGAACCTTCACAGGTCCAAACACATCACTATGCACAAGATCTAATATATGTTTCACCCTCTTTCCACCAGAGGGGAAACTCACCCAGTTCTACTTCCCATACACAGAATTTTCACAGAAATCAAAATACAAAGAGCTATTACTCACACCTTTACCATGAAGTATTCGAAGGCCCTTCTCTCCAATATGTCCAAGCCTTTGATGCCACAACATGGTCTTCTCTCCAGAGACCACTAGATTTTCAGCTCCACTTTCAAGAACCATAGAACTATTGCACCCATCAACAACAGTGCTACCATACAGCTTGTACCAAGTTCCAATCCAAACTATTCACATCAATACCAATTCATCTCGAACCATCTTGTAGTTATCCTACTCGAACACTGTCTTTACACTTGCATCATCTAGCTTGATTACAAAAATCAGATTTCTGGCTAATGCAGGAATATGCAGAACACCCGGAAGTGTTCTAACCCTTCCACCTTGCAACTTCAACTTTACTTTTCTGCGAGAAATGATTCTAGCCTTCCTATCATCCCCTAAGAAGAAATCACCACCATCATATTTCTCATACTCACAGAACCACTCTCTATGGGGAGTGAAGTGAAAGGATGCACATGAGTCAATCAACCATGCCTCATGATCTACATGTATACTTGAAGAAGCCAAGTACACATCCCCACCTTCATCTAAGGTGGTTTTTGACTTTGCAGAAGGAGCATCATCAGATCCATTTCCTTTATTAGGTGCTTTAGATTTATAGTCCCTTTTGTAGTTCCCTTCCTTTCCGCATTTCCATCACACCACCTTTACAATTTTTCCTGGAGATTTAGATCTCCCTCTAGATTTAGATCTCCCACTCGATGACTTGTTTTTGTTTTTGTTCTGGGACAGTCCTCTTACAAACAAGGCATCACCATTCTGGCTCTCCATATTTTTCCATCTCATCTCCTCTGTCAACAAGGATGAGACTATTTCATCAAACTGCAAGGCAGATGCATTGCTACCTATTGCAATAACTAGACTATCCCACAAATCTGGTAGAGAACACAACAAACTAATGCACTTATCTTCATTTGAAATTTTAATATCAACAGATTCTAACTGACTTACCATAGTATTAAATGCGTTCAAATTCTCTGTCACTGAGTCTCCATCTTTCATCATCAGGTTATACAGATTTCTCCGCAAGAACAATTTATTCACGAGAGACTTAGATTGGTACAAAGTCCCTAACTTGTCCCACAAAGCCTTCATTGTAGCTTGCCATGATACATTCAACAATATTGAATTTGAGACACATAATCGTATTATGCTCTTTGCCTTTCGATCCAACTTCTTCCATTCTTCATTAGGCACTCCCGTTGGTTTAGTACCTAGATCTACCATGATCCACTAATCTTTATCCACCAATAGATCCTCCATCTTGAGTTTCCACAACTCAAAGCTTTGACCATTATATTTCTCGATCTCTATCTTTCCATAGCTCGCCATCTTCTTTCACCACAAGAATTGATCTCGCAGATCTCCCACTGAACAGGGTCTACCACAGGTTAGAGCGAAACCCCTCAGCAACAAAGGCATACCCTTGAAGCCAAAACTGCTCTGATACCTAATGTAGGTTTTAACCCTGTATAGAAATTACCTACATACGAATTCTAAAACACAAGAAATAAACAATGCGAGAGCATAACACGTAAAACACATATACACAGAGATTTTCCCGTAGATCCCAAAACATGGACTACCAGCTTGATTTTTCATTATGTTCCTTTCAATGTTATAATACATATTTATACATGCCGAAGCATCCAATACCGTGGACTGAAAACCATCACATCCAAAAAACATGTGAAAAAACCATGCACAAAACCATAGGTGGGTCCGCCCATCCTAACATAGGGTTCAAAACAAAAATTATGCCTCAAACCCCCTGTGACCTCCCCCCCTGCTACAAAATCAGCGCAACAAAGGGGGGCTTCACCCCCCCTCTAACACCTCGATTAACTATGTGGGTTGTTCGTAGAAAGAATATAACACAACCAAACAAATCTCACCTAGATTTTGCTAGACCTCCAACCCTAAGAAATAATTCATCAGTCTTAGGTCCTTCATCTTGAATTTGGAAGACAACTCCCTCTTGCATAGATGAATGAGAGGGTATGCACTTGTTAGAAAGTGATCATCCACATAAAGTACCAACATGAGAGGTCTATCATTCTCAACCTTAAAGTAAAGGTTCAGATCAACTTCACTTCTTGTAAATCTCAGCTTCATTAGATAGTTGTCAATCCTTCCATACCAAGCTCAGGGAGCTTGATTCAACCCATAGAAGTATTTTTTCAACCTACATACATGTTTCTAACAATCTTGAACTTTGAACCCCTCGGGTTTTTCTACATAGACTTCATCCTTAATTGAACCATGCAAGAACACGATCTTGACATCCATCTGGTGTAGATTCCATCCTTGCAAGGTAGCAAGGGCTATAATTGAATGGATGGTGGTATATCAGGAAAGAGGTTCAAATATATCATTGTAGTTGACACCTTCCTTTTTAGAGAAGCCTCGAGAAACAAATCTGGCCTTGAACTTTTCAACACTTCCATTAGGTCCATGCTTGATCTTGTAGAGCCATTTCGAGGTGACAACAAATTTGTCCTTGGGTCTAGTGACCACATCCTAGACATCATTCTTTGTAATCAACTCATACTCTTTGTTCATAGAATCCTTTCAAACTTGGTTCTTCATAGCTTCTTAGAATGTGCAAGGCTCGGATTAAACAATAGTTCTAATAGTAGTTAAGTACTCTCGATACCTATTTGACTTCTTACTTTCACAAAATGTCCCCCTTGGAGCAACATGTCTATCGACATCTTAAATAGTTTCCCTAAGCTATGAGGGTCTCCTTTTTTAAGGGGAGGGATCATGAGGAGGTGGATCAATGGGATCCCTTAGTCCTTCAACATCAAGCATTGGCTCATCCTAGCGTTCTCCCTGCTCACCTAAATCTTCTTCTTTGTCCTTCCTTGGAATAGGAAGGTTATTAATCTTTCCAAGGGAAACATATTCATCAAAGGTGACATCATGATTTATCTCCACTTCTCTTTGACTAGGCATATAGATTCTATATACTTTATAATTTTCACTGTAGCCCACAAATGTTCCTTTCTTCCCAGATCATCCAAATTTATTCTCTTTTCTTTAGGCACATGAAAATATATGGGACTACCAAAAATTCTAAAATGAGAAACACCAAGTTTGTTACTAGTGAAAAATTCTTCGGGAGTTTTGGATTCCAATGCTTGATGAGGGCATCTATCTTGAACATACACAACAGTGTTGGCAGCTTCATCTCATAAGAACTTTAGAAGGCTTTGATCATGAAGCATTGCACGAGTGGCTTCTATAATAGAATGGTTCTTCCTTTCAGGAACACCATTTTTCTCAGGAGTATATGCGGTAGTAGTATCCCTCTTAATTCCAGCTTCTCTATAATAGTCATTGAACTCATTTGATTCATATTCAGTTCCATTATTGATCCTCAATATTTTGATCTTTTTCTCGTATTGATTTTTGACCAAAGCTTTGAAAGAATGGAACCATGAGAATACTTCATCCTTCTTCTTCACGAAATATATCCAAGTTTTGCAAGAGAAATCATCTACAACAATAGCATAATATAGATATCCCCCCAAAGATGTCACAAGCATCATTCTAGATAGATTAGAATGAACCAATTGTAAAACGTTAGTAGGCTTGCTATCACTTGAGGTGAATGGTCCCCTTGTATGTTTTCCTTCAGTACATCCCTGATAAACACCTTCATGTTCTATTTTAAATTCGGGCATACCTGTCACCATCTTCCTCACATCGAGTAGAGCCTTATAATGTAAATGAGCAAACCTTCACTGCCATAATTCAGATTGGAGAGATGTGTCGCAAGACATAGCTCCCAATGGGCTTCATCCAACTTGATATAGGCTATCAAACTTGAAACACATAGCAAATTCATATTTGAAATTCATTTTCAAAACACGTACCTTTCCATTGATGAATTCCACCTTGAATCCTGTGTCCTCCATCGTCGAGATAGGTACTAGGTTCTTCTTTAAATCGGGTACATATAGTACTTCTTGTAGCTAAATGGTGTTACCTTGATTCAATTGAAGAGTAACATTCCCAACTCCCTGCACGAGATAGCTAGCATTGTCCCCAACAATGATTTCCAAATTTGTGCCCTTTTCTATCATATTTGAAAGAGCTTCCTTATACCTAGTGAAGTTCCTTGAGGCATCACTATCAATCAGCCAATTTCCCAAGGTATCCGGAGGAGAGGCCGTAGAGAGGGAAGATATAGGATAAAATTATTTTTTCTTGTTATCAACAACATTGGATTCATCATACCTGGAGTTTCTTGATCTTTTTGGAGGTCGACCATTTCCATGTTGAGTAGCAGGAGCATTCCTTTTTCCTTTGTTGTTGAATCTGTCATTCCCTTGATTTTTATTGCCCCTGATATTGTTGTGGTTGCGGTTGTCATCATCATGAGGTGTGTCCCTTCTATTAGGACACTCCCTAGCATAGTGGCCAAGCTTGTTACAAATGAAGCATCTTCCCTTCCTTCCATTTTTGAACCTCAGTCTTCCTTGATATTGCTTCTTTGAAACTACATTGTTCTTATTTTTAGCATCAGCAGAGAATGTAGTAAGATAATTCCTATTTGAATGCATGTCCATTTCCATCATCCTTGTCTCTTCTTGAGAACATCTAGTTAGCAATTCTTCAAAACCTGGAGTCCTACCATTGTTGAGGATAGTAGTGTTGAATGTATTCCATTCACAAGGAAGTCCTCCAAGGGTGATGAAAGCGAGGGGAGTCATCCAAGGGCAATGAGAGTGAGCTCCATATCAGCAATAACTTCTCCTATTGAAAGTATATCAATTTCTATCTCAGTATTCCTTATGAAGTAGGATTGAATATATTCACCTCTTCCCTTCTTTATGTCCTTCAATTTGTTCTTGAGAAAGAGGACTTGTTTTACATTTCTAGCTTTGAACATGCCAACCAACTTGTCATATATCTCCTTTGATGTATTCAAATAGGAGATATAAGCAACTAAATGCTCATGAATAGAATTCCTGATGATCTTCTTGGCTTTGACTTCACCTTTCTTGTACTTTGTCTTAGCAATAGCCTATGCATTTGATCGAAACTTGAAGAGGAATGCAACAACTTACAAATATAATCATAAACATAAAGATGCAGCAGAAAAACACTTCATTTCATTAATAGAAAAATGTTGAACTATGCTACAAATAGAATGGAAATAAGATAGCTCGGGCGATGTTAGCTTATCTCTAAGAAGAGATGTGGCGGATACATGTCTCTAAACTAAGTTACAATGAGGCTCAAGGGATTTTTTATTATTAAACAATAAGAGAAAACCCTAAACAATGAAAACCTTAACTTGAAGAGATGTAACACCAAGAGTTTACGGGCCTTGTTGGGGTTAGTTGGGCAGCCAACTTCCCGTGGTCATAACTTGGTCATATTATCTCTGTTTGATGTGTATGATACCTCATTGGAAATTTCTATCTAAGGACTACAACTATTTACATGCTTTCCTTACAAATAAATAAATTTTTTTGCCAAGAAAACATCATTTAGGGCCTCAAAATGGCTCCTGAAGTTCAAGACCTGAAAAACTGCCAAAGATAGTAAATTGTGCTACAATTAAGGAAACAAATGAAACTAACTGGGGGGCCTAGGTGGAATAGATGGGTGGACACCAATATCCACCTGGATCATTCCTCCCGCTAGGAAGAAATGGTTCCCATTGCATGCATAGCCTCCATGAGGTGAGGAAATTTCTATTGAACATGGTCCCTGGTGAACCACTTGCCCTGGTGAAGGAGTTAGACTACTTTGATAACTCGATATAGCTGTATCCTCTGTTACTGATTGTTCATGATCTAATCATTTGTGGCCTGTTCCATGCAATCTAGGTTGATCTCTTTTGGTGTGAGTTGTTCTACAATGTCAGATGTGTCCAACAATGGTGGAAAGTTTGGCTAAAGGTGACCTACATTGAACACTGGGTGCAGACCAAGCAATAGTGGGATGTTGATCTCCAAGGAATTGTCACCAATAGCCTTAGCGATGGTTTACTGCCCATATGGGAGTGGGTGAAGCTTGCAGCGGGGTTCAAGAAGGGACTCCTTTTGCAAATGAAGCCAAACTTTGTCGCCCACCTGGAACTTGTGTGGCACTTGATGTTGATCATGGCGCTACTTGTACTTATCATTAGCTCTATCGAATATATCATGGACCTATTAGAGTATGTGTTGAATGTTCTCAATGAATTTTTCAGCCCTTTCAGCTTCAGACTGCACGTGAGCCGAATCTACCAGAGTGGCTGCAAATGGTATGGCCACATTAATGGGACATAATGGCTAAAATCCCAACCCTACCTTCAAGGGGTTGTGGCCTGTTGAGCTGTGGAGAGCTCTATTGTGGTTTTGTTGGAAATAGGGGATACTTTCATCCCATGTGTGTGGATGCTTCGAGTTGTACATGTGCAGAATGTGTGTGATCATCCTCTTGACAACCTCTATTTGGACATCAATTTGGGGATGGAAAGTTGTGGACTTAGTAAGTTTTGTGTCCATCATTGACCAGAGACTTTACCAAAATGCACTCAAAAATTTGTTGTTCTGATCTAAGATAATGGACTGTGGGATCCCAAAGTGTATCCACACTCACTCAAAGAAGAGCTTAGCAGTGACCTCTGCTGTGATAATCTTCTTGCAGGCCTCCATGATGACCATCTTAGAGAATCTCTTGATGACCATGAAAACATAATCATTGTTGTGCTTAATAGAAGGAAGGCCTAACATATAATACATGGAGAAAAATTCCCAAGGCCAACTAGGAGTAAGTAAAGGAGTATATAGGCCTTTCTTCTTGATGGTTGTTTTGGCAATGGCACAGCGGTGCAGAATATAATGTACTTCCCAACATCCTGATGAAGTTTCTACCAATAAGAATACTTCTATAATAATGCCAATGTTTTCTCTACTCTGAAATGTCCAGTGACCTAACTGTAGTGTGCCACCCAAATCATCTTGGCACACTCACTTGAAGGAACACATATGTGTCCCAAGTGGCATAACAGTGCATCCTGAAGGTGAAAATTTGGAACTCCCTTCCCTTCCCAGAGTGTCTGGTATATGTTATCGAATTCTAGATCGCCCTTGTAAAGATGTGGCCACCCCGATGTATCGTGCCCACAAGATTCGAGCACAGTGATTAGCGCCATGACTGGTGGTCGGTTGAGGCAATCAATGACATTGTTGGTGTTGCCCTTCTTTTAGTTAATGTTTAAATGGGACTATTGGAGATAGGTGGACCATTTCTGATGGCGATCGTTCTGCAACTTCCCCTGTGTCTGTATGAACTATAGAGGTCGATGATCTATGTGGATGACTATTTCCTTCCCCAAAATGTAATGCTTTCATTGACGGTAGGCCTGCATAATGGAATACATTTCTTTGTCATAAGTGGAGTACTTTTAGACTATGTCTAAAAATGTCTCACTATGGTAAGCCACTCGATGCCCATTTTGAGTAAGAATCACACCAATAGCATAGTCAGAGGAATTTGTCTCAATCTCAAATGGTTTTTCCAGGTTTGTTAATGTGAGCACTGGTGCAGAACAGAGGCAAGTCTTCAACTCTCGTTGTTGGGTTTCTCACCAAAAGAAATTTTCTTTCGCTCTGCCATTGGTGACTTGACTTAAAGGCCAAGTGATATGAGATAACCCCAAGATGAACCTATGGTAGGAATTAGCAAGACCCAAAAAACTATGGAGCTTTGTTAGAGTGGTTTGGGCTGGGCAATCCCAAATGAATTGTATCTTGGATGGGTCCACATGTACACCCTGCTCATCAATGATGTACCCCAGATATTGAACTTGGGTTAGGCCAAAGGTGCATTTCTCCAAGTTAGCAAATAGTTTATGTTGTCGAAGCATTTGAAGGACTTGTCGAATATCGTTGAGGTACTCTTCCTAACTCTAGCTGAAGATCAAGATGTCATCTAAATACACCACCACGAATGCATTGGTGAAGGGCCACAAGATGTTGTCCATCAGGCTCATGAAGGTTGTAGGGGCGTTTGTCAATCTAAATGATATGACCAACCATTTGAAAAGGCCCTCCTTGGATTTGAAAGCAATCTTCCACACATCAAAGGGTTTGATAGGCACCCAGTGATAACCTGACTTCACTGAAATATTTGACCCCCTTGAGCTGGTCTAGAAGGTCATCAATCCACATGATTGGGTACCTATTCAGGACAATGATCTTGTTCAACAACTGATATTCAATACAGAGCCTACAAGTCCCATCCTTATATTCTACCAATACAATCAGGTTCCCACGGGATGATGAGATCGGCCTGATGTGCCCTTTCCGCAGTAGTTCCTGAATCTACCTCTTGATCTCATCATTCTCAAAAAAAAGTGTCGATAGATTGGGCCATTGGGCAGTGGCACACCCGGGGTTAGATCGATGGAGTGCTTAACTTGACAGTGCAAAGGTAACCCTATGGGTGATGAGAAAATATCCCTATAATCCTCCACGACCTTGTCCATCTACTATCGTTGTGTATAGGAGACCCACCTAAAAGCCGTGGCCACAACCTTATTCTTTCCTTAGGGACGAATCATAAGGAAAACAAATTTCCTCATCTAGGAAATGATCTTACTACATTTCTTTGTAGTGATTAAAGACATGGTTGTAGGCGGGGCTACCTCCAATATCGTGTACAACTTATTAGCCAAAGTAATAATCACAGAACGAGGTCTAGACTCATATACAACATGTCACTTCCACAAGTATGGGTGTCCTAACAATACATCATAAAATTTAGTAGTTGCAACATCACATAGTACCTCACGAGTGAAGGCTTGATGTTGTAGGGAAGGCAGCACTGATAGCTAACGCGAAGATCTCCTCCTTGGTGAATCCACCTGATGGTGTATGGTTCTAGATGTGATGTAGTCTTTAGGCCCGACTGCTTCATGACATCTGCTAAAATGAGGTTATTTTGGCTCCCGCTATCTAAAATGAACTCTTGCAGAGAACCCTTCACCCACATATGTGAGTGGAAGAGGCGTTCCCCCTCCTCTGGATCTTCAAGCTCAATTTTCTAGATCTTTATGGTGGCCATGGTGGCACTTGGCTCTGCATCAATGCTCTGCTTCCCTTTTTCAGTCCCCTTATCAAGTTTTGATTTAGAGTCGCAACCTACTTCTAATTCAGAAGCCTTTAGCTTGGCCACTAGTGACTGCTTGGCCCGAGACTCACTTGTATTATGAGTGGGGCTCTTATGGAACTCACATTATTTTCCCGTGTCCTTATTCATCTTCGTCGTGTTGTTCTTTTCTTGCGGCTTGGTGGGCATCCTTGGTAGCCCCGCCTTGGCTTGTGGTTTGGGGGTGCATTTTCCTTACTTTGGATTCACAGATCCAAAGTCCCACTTATTCTGTTTAAACTTCGGCTCAATCTTTACAATGTACTAATACATTGTGCCAAGTGAGGAAATGTCCAAGAAATCCATCTCATCTTGGATGTACTTGTGTAGATAGTCGTGGTACTTGAGCACCAAATGCGACTCAGTATCCTTGATACCCAACTTCGTGTGAAGGGTATGAAAATTATTTGTGAACTCTGGAAAATCTTGGTCCCTTCCCTATTGTAGCGTGTTCCACTTTATGTATTTATCTTCATAACTCCCAAAAACATAATATTGTTCTTTGATGGCATCTCATAAAGAATTCCAAGTGGGTGCAGTTGAAAAAAATGAGAGTTCACTCTTGTCCTTTTGTTCACAGTATCTTTCCCACCAATCGTTGACGTGTGGGGTGGCTTTGAGAAGTGCACAGGTAATATTTTCCTGATTGGAAAAGTCATGAACTAAAAAATATCCTTCCAATAGATTTAACCATTTATCTATGGCATCTGCATCTATTAGGCCTTCGAATATGGGAATATCAAAGTTAACTTGTACCTTTAAAGGAGTGGTGCATCAAGAGTGGTTGTTAGATAAAGATTCATTGTCTATGCATGGCCGTCGAAGGATTTGGGCAAAGTTATCCATCATCGCATCCCTCTGTCGTTGGAGGGCTTCCTTGAGAAAAATTTTGAAAGGGTCTCCTACCCCCTCGTCTTTCTTTTCTTCCACCATGGGAGTTGTTCAAGTTTTGTGAGGCTGATCGTGCAATGGTTCAACGAGATCGAGCCCTAACTCCTTATACTCATACCTCATTACGGACATGCAAAGAGAAACATAGAAAGAGCAGACCACTATGATCCCACTGATTCGAACTTAAATAGGAATGCAATAAATTATATATATAATCATAACCATAGAGATGCAACAGAAAAGCACTTCATTTCATTAATAGAAAAATATTGAACTATGCTTACAAGTAGAATGGAAATAAGATAGCTTGGACGATGGTAGCTTAACTCTGAGAAGAGATGTGGTGGATATATGCCTCTCAACTAAGTTAGAATGAGGCTCAAGGGATTTTTTATTATTGAAAAATAAGATAGAACCCTAAACGACCAAAACCCTAACCCAAGGAGATGTAACTGTTAAGAAATCATTCAGAGAACATAAATTAATATTGAGATTTACCGAGATAAAAAATAACTAGCAACAACAATAAACACATAAACACAAATTTTTATCCAGGAAAACCCCAAATCCGGGGAAAAAACCAACCTAATAAGATCTTATTAGCATTGGCCAAAACCCTGGCCAATCCGACCAAGTGAGCCTTCAACGCTCACCTCCAGATCTTGCAATACAATGAAGTCCTTCCAACCTTTTATAAGCTCCATTACATATAATACCATGGGAAAAATACTATGGGTGCACAATACTATGTACCCCAAAACCATCACTGTTTAACCTGGTCAACTTTGACTCTACCATGAGTCAAGTTTACCTAACAGTAACACCAAGAGTTTATGGACCCCGTTGGGGTTAGTTGGGCAGCCAACTTCTCGGGGTTGTAACTTGGTCATATTATCTCCGTTTGATGTGTATGATGCCTCGTTGGAAAGATCTCTCCAAGGAATATAGATACCAATATGATTTCAATATAAATCACTAAATATATTTTTCCAAACAAAATGTCGTTTAGGGCCTCAAAACGGCTCTAGAAGTTCAAGACCCGAAAAACTGTTAAAAATAGTAAATTGTGCTACAATTAAGGAAATAAGATGAAACTAACTTGGGGGTGTAGGTGGAATAGGTGGGTGGCCACCAATATCCAATTGGGTCAACATTTGAAGGAAGTTCATTGATCCTTCCCTGCACATAGTCCATAACAACTTGCTCTTCTAAAGTGAAATCAAGAGACATCTTCCATGCATGATAATCAAACTTATCATGAAGCTTGTCATTAGATTTAAACTAGGATGTGGAGGCCATTAACTCTTGTCCTTGTCCAACAAATCTCAATGATTTATCTTCTCAGTGATTTCTCTTTTCACTCTTGCTTGGGCTTTGTCTTCACCTCAACACCGATTCCATGTTAATTCTAGATAACAATGGTATGCTCTATGCTTAAGAGCAATTTACTTCAATTTTCTTATAAACCCAATATCAATTTCTAGATTAGCAATGACATTAGCATGATAGTAAATGAAGATAAAACATAAATAAAAGTAGTAGAAGACAAGCTAAGACAAGAGGATACAAGATGTGGCACATGCAAGGTACAAACCCCAATGTGGGGAAACCCTTTGATCAAGTCTTCTTATTATTCTTCAAAAGTTCAGTATAGAGAGAGAGTACAATATAAAAAATTTGCATGCCCAATAAATGATCCAAATGGATCCAATAACACTCTCTAAGTCTTGAAATCTCTTAAAATTGTTTAAAATACCAAAAAAAATCGCATGAGAAAACCTTTCAAAATGGCAAAAAAACACTATCATGAGGAAAAAACACGTGAAAACAATGAAAAATTAGAGTATTGGGGGTCTGAACAAGTGAATGAACAATAGCCATTAGATCTGGAAGATCAATGGCCCAGATCTGATCAGTGAATCACAGTCGATGGTGGCAACTAGCGGATATCAGTGTAGAACATATAAAACTTGTGACAACGACCAATGGAGTCAACTAGGATCATTGATTAAGTGCGCAGATCGACGGCCCACATTGCATTGCAGGATTGCTATCGAAAACCACAATAGAGTGCTTACAATGACCAGGACTATCGTGATATGTGATTGTGACTAATCGCATCATGATATCGCAATCAAAGAAACATTATGGAGCAGGGCCTATACACATACATATATGCGATCCGATGAACCGGACCCAACAATTTTATCAATATTATTTCATAAGATTTGAGATCCGCAGAAAATCCATTTTTAATGCATTTTCATAGTTTTCTTTTATTAAATGAAATGTGAAGGATGAAGTGTCAATGCGATAAGTCGAACCCAAAAGGGTTCCTTAAAGCTATTGTATATTATTTCAAATCTGCCATCAATCATTTTTACGTTATTTTCACAGTTTTAATGTATTTCTAAAATACAAAGGGGAAACTTGGAGAAGGGTTGAAGAAACTTGCGATAGCGATTGAGGATGGACCTAATAGAGGAATAGACCATATTTAAGGACTTTTGAAGTATGAAATGAACTTTGTTTTGGCAGAATTTCACAGTCGTGAATTCATTTTCATGTGTTAGCAGAAAACGAACGCGTTTGGGATTCTAAAGGATTTCAAGGGCCCGATGACTCGTTCCATTATAGTATAGGTGGCCACCATCCCTAGAAGCACTTAGCAATGATTTCTAATGATTGGAAAGGGATTTGAGCGGACAAAGGTTGGGGAGACAGAAAACCAAGAAGTTGAAATGAACAGGCAACATAGTTTTGGCTTTAAAGCCATAGAAAATAGAAGATAGAGCAGGCAGTGCTGAGATAGATCTAAGACAGAGACAGAGACTGATTCAAAGGGTCTGTATACTTAGAGAAGGCTTGAGAGCTTCAAGAGAACTCTTACTATTATATATGTTGTGTATTGAGTCTCAAATTGAGCTCATACTGTTGTAAAACTCTGCTTGAAGACATAATAGAGAGGTCACCACTAAAGGTTAGACCAGGAGATGTAGCCCAGGAGTATTGGGTGAACTCCTCATTAAATTTTTTGTGTTATGTTTTGTATATTATGTTTTTGTTTACTACTTCATTTTCTGTGTATTTCGCAATCTTATCGATCCATTGCATAAAATAACATAGGAACATCCAAGCACATGAGTGTGTAACACCTTATTAATTGTCTTAGATCTCATTATCAGATCAAGTGCTATCAGAGCTTTAGGTTTAGTAAGGTTAGACAAGCTTGTGCTAGATTGGTGAATGATAACTAGGTCAAAGCTCAAATTAGGAGAATGAGAACTGATTGAAGCTAACCCAAGAATTGGTAGAGTCTATCCTAGGAGGAAAATGGCAGAAGACAATCCCTTGGAATCAGACTCTCAGTTCATGGATAGTTTCATGACCATGAGAGCCATGGTAGAAGAAATATATCGAGAATTTAAGAAAGGTCGAAGTGAATATTCTTCAACCTCCAAACAAGACAAAGGAATAGAAGAATCTCTTCTAGATCGCCATTCTGAAGGTAAAGGGAAAGGAAAAGAGGCTCCTCTATCCACACCTCCTGATAGACCTGAATGTTAAAATGAAGAAAACATCTTTGATTAAATTAGATGTTAAATTTGATTTTCCAATATATGATGGAGAATTAAATGCAGAGAAACTAGATAACTAGATTAGACAAATTGATGTGTATTGCAAGGTGCAGAGCATTGATTCAAACGGGAGTAAAATTTAGCTGGCCATCCTATGCCTTGGAGGAATTGCCTTGGTATGGTGGGAAGGCAGGACACAAGTTGACTTGAAGAAGCATGGTAAAATTCTTTCTGTCTGGAGTGAATTTGTTTCTACAATTAAAAAACAATTCTATCCACTAGCTTATATGTAGCAAGCTATCATGAGTTGGCAAACTCTGTGCCAATTAAAGGGGCAAAGTGTACAAAGCCACACCCAAGAATTTAGAAAACGAGCTTTGATTCTAGGGATTTCTTTAGAATCACCTGAAACTTTGCTGAAGTATATAGGTGGTCTACACAGCTATTTGAGGCACACCATTCTCATGTTTAACCCTACTAGCATAAATGAGGTATCTGTTCAGGCTACCCATCTAGAGGCTAGAGGAAAGAATGTGAACCCAGAGATTGGGGGATCATCAAAACCCACTGCAAGAAAGAACAAGGAAAAGAGGAAGCAAAAATGGAAAGAGAGGAAGGAAAATTTTGTACAGAAAGACAAACCTTCATGCACTCACTACAAGAAGGATGGACATGATGATGAACATTGCTGGTCTTTGCATCCGGAGCTGAAACCCAAGAAGTTTGATGGCAAGAAGATGAAGATTGTTGCTGCTATACAGAAAGATTTGGGGTCAGACTCAGGTGATGAAACAACAATCGCAACCACAGTTATAAAATATTATCTACTTTGTAGAATGCAGAGATCAAGAAGCAGGTATAGGAGTTGCTCTAGAAAGGGTTAATAAGACCAAGCAAATCACCATGCGGATCTCCAATCGTGTTGGTGAGGAAGAAAGATGGCTTGTGGAGGATGTGCATTGATTACCGAGCACTGAATAAAATAACGATCAAGAATCATTATCCCCTTCCTCGCATTGATGATCAATTGGATCAGTTGAAAGAAGTTGTTTACTTTTCCAAGTTGGAATTGCATAGCGGTTACCATCAGGTCAGCGTAGCAGAGAAAGATGCATGGAAGACTACTTTCAAAACAAAGCAAGGGTTGTATGAATGGCTAGTTATGCCTTTTGGCTTAACTAATGCTCATGCCACTTTCGTGCGAGTTATGAATGATGTACTCAGGCCTTTTATTGATGATTTTGTAATTGTATATTTGGATGACATTCTTTCTTTCAGTAAAACATGGGAAGAACATTTGAAGCCTGTAAAGCAGACTCTAAATGTTCTGAAGAAATAAAATCTCTATGTTAAATTATCAAAGTGTGAATTTGTCAAAACATATTTAAATTATTTGGGTCATATTGTAGAGGGTGGTGAATTGAAGATCGATCCCTCTAAGGTTGAAGTCATTGTAAACTTGCCTAAACCCAAATCTGCTATAGAAGTTAGAAGCTTCCTAAGAGGAGCACAATATTGGAGAAAGTTTATTGCTAACTTTTCCTCAATTTCCTGTGACTATGCCATGTGAGCAATGTTGATGCAACATGGTAAACCCATATGCTACCACTCTGAGACTTTTAATTCTGCAATAGTTAATTATCCTACATCTAATAAAGAATTGTATGCATTAGTCCAGAGTGTGAAAAAGTGGAAACATTACTTAATGGGAAAAGAAATAATTATACATACTGATCATCAGCCACTTTAGTATTTGCACTCACAAACTAAATTGCAACAATCAAGACACTATAGGTGGATGGGTTTCCTACAACACTTTCATTTAGTCATCAGATATAAAAAGGGAATACAAAATAAAGTTGCAGATATGTTGTCCAGACCAATCATAAATGCATCTACTATACTTAAGCATAACTCAGTAATACATGAAAGCTACATTGAACAATATGCTCAAGATATAGACTTTAAAGATGTATATGTAGCTTTAAGTAATGGCAAAAAGGTAGAATAATTATATTACTATGTTAAGGACCAACTCTTGTATCATTTGGGAAAGCTATGCATTCCACAAACTGAAAGAGTTTACATAATTAGGGAGGCACATACTTCCCTGATATCAAGTCATTTTGGTCTAAGTAAAATAGTTGCACAGCTGCAAAGATACTACTATTGGCAAAAAATGTGGGAAACAATTTGTAGATATGTAAGAGGGTGTACCATGTGTTCTAAAAGTAAGCGCAGCAATAGAAAACTAGGCTTGTACACTCCACTTCCAGTTCCTTCTCGTCCTTGGGAAAGTGTTTCCATGGACTTTGTTGGGGTATTATCAAAATCTAGAAAAGGTCATGACTATTTATATGTTATTGTGGACAGGTTCAGCAAAATGTGTATTTTAATACCCTGTAATAAGCAGATTACAACTAAACAAACAGCGAAGTTGTTCTTTCAGCATGTCTACGTGCATTTTGGATTACCCACTTCCATAGTATCTGATTAATAATCCCGATTTGTTGGGAAGTTTTGGTCAAGTCTGTGGTAATTAATGGACACCAGACTAAAAAAGAGCACAACCTTTCATCCACAAACAGATGGTCAAACATAGGTAGTCAACAGGACGATGATCCAGTTGCTCAGGGGTTATTGCAGCAAGCATCCCAAGCTTTGGGATGAACATTTATGTTATGTGCAACATGCTTACAACCGTGATAAAAATTATTCTACACAAAGATCTCCTTTTGAGACCTGTTTTGGTTTTATACCAAGGTATCCCTTGGATTTTGTCTTTAATAAAGACATAGCAGTTGCCGGACAAAGTGATGTGGACAAAGCAACTAGATTCATTGAACAGATCCAAGAAATTCACCAGGTAGAGCAAGACCAACTGGAAAAGAGCCAAGCCAAATACAAGGCAAGGCATGATAAGCATCGAGTGGAGCACAACTTTCAATTTGGTGATCAAGTCTGGTTGTATATCACCAAGGAAAAAATGCAAGGTGAAGGAAAAAAGTTGAAGCCAATAAGGTATGGGACTTTTAACGTAATTGAGAAAATTGGTGAGAATGCTTTCCACCTTGATTTCCCAGCTTACATGCACATCTATTCATTGGTAAATGCATAAAATTTAAGACTGTTTGAACCTTCATTAATTGAAGATCTCGAAGAGCAAAGTCAATTGCATTCTATTGACGATCCGTTGCCAAAATATCTCAATGAGTTGCAGGACGATATAGTTCTAGACAGAAAGGTGAGAACTAAACATAGAGGGGATGTTGAGTACCTAAGAATTGGACTCAAAGTTTCAAAATCCAGCAGAGAAAAATGGATAGAGATTGAGTAAGTGAGGCAATTGTATCATCACTTGAGCGATGCTTGAAAAGCAACTTTTGGTGGTCCAAAAGCATTTTCAGTGGGAAGGTGTGATCCAAATGGATCCAAGAACACTCTCTAAGTCTTGAAATCTCTTAAAATCATTTGAAAGACCAAAAGAAAATTGCATGGGAAAACATTTCAGAATGGCGGAAGAACACTATTGGGAGGAAAAAACACGTCAAAACAATGAAAACCAGAGTATCAGAGGTTTGAACAAGTGAACATAGAGTAGCCATCAGATCTGGCCGATCAATGGTCCAGATCTGATCGCTGAATTGCAGTCAGCAGTGGCAACCAGAAGATATCAGCGCAGACCATATAAAACTTGTGACGATGACTGACAGAGTCAACTAGGATCATTGATCAAGCGCACAAATCAACGGCCCACGTTGTGATGCAGGATCGCTATCGGAAACCACAACAGAGTGCTTACAATGGCTCGGGACTATCACGATATGGGATTGCGATTAATCGCATCACGATATCGTAATCAGAGAAACATTATGGAGCGAGGCCTATACACATACGTATATGTGATTCAATGAACTGGACCCGATGGTTTTATCAATACTATTTCATAAGATTTGAGATCTGCAGAAAACCCATTTTTAATGCATTTTCAAAGTTTTCGTTTATTAAATGAAATGTGAATGATGAAGAAACAACGTGATAAGCTGGACCTGAAAGGGTTCCTTAAAGCTATTGTATATTATTTCAAATCTGCCATCAAACATTTTTACGTTATTTTCATAGTTTGAACATATTTCTAAAATACAAAGGGGAACCTTGGATCAGGGCCGAAGAAAATTGTGATAGCGATTGAGGATGGACCTGATAGAGGAATATACCATATTTAAGTACTTTTGAAGTCTGAAATGAACTGTGTTTTGCCGAAATTTCACAGTCATGAATGCATTTTCCTGTGTTAGCTGAAAAAGACCACATTTGGGATTTCGAAGGATTTCAAGGGCCCGATGACCCATTCCATTACAGTACAGGTGGCCACCATCCCTAGAAGCATTTAGCAATGATTTCTAATGCTTGGAAAGGGATCTGAGTGGACATAGGTTGGGGAGATAGAAATCCGAGAAGTTGAAATGAATAGGCAGTGCAATTTTGGCTTTAAATCCATAGAAAACAAAAGACGGAGCAGGCAATACCGAGAAAAAGTTAAGATAGATAGAGAGTGATTTAGAGAGTCTGTGTACTCAAAGAAGGCTTGAGAGCTTCAAGAAAACTCTTACTATTATATCTATTGTGTATTTAGTCTCAAATTGAGCTCATACTGTTGTAAAACTCTGCTTGAAGACATAATAGAGAGGCCACCACTGAAGGCTAGACAAGGAGATGTAGTGTTGGGTCCCTATAATACTAGTGATTACCCCATTACTATTGTAGTTGTACCCCTTATTAATATTTTTGTGCCCCTATTACCCCCATATTATTATTACAGTGCCCCATAGAATCCCTCTATTGTTATTTTTGTGGCTTTATATTATTATTGTTAGGTCGGCTGGGTTATATTGTGACTTCTTAGACTCCTATATATAGAAAGGAGGTTTTTTCATTTGTATCATCCAAGAATTGTTCATTTATGTAATGTAAAGGAGGTTTCCCCCTCGAAGAGGCTTAATTCTAAGGCGTTGATCTATCTTTTCTATCTTTTCTTGAGCTGGTTCATAACATTTGGTATCAGAGCTTTGGATTCTAGGGTTTCGCTGCTCCAAATAGGTCATCATGGAATTTTCGCAATAACTTTGTTTCTTCCATGTTTCAAAATCTAAAAAAAAAAAACATTTTAGAAGACATCGCGCTGAAACTCGGGTCCGAATTTTAGAGCGTTTTGCGTTATATGTGTGGAGATATGATCTAAGGAAGTTGGTCTATTTGCAGACTCCTGAATTACATTCCAAAAAGGTGACTTGGGGAAAATAGTCATAACTTTTTCTCTGAGCATTGGATTGAAATTTCGTAAAAAGGTGCAGAAAGAGGACAGACTGTAGTCTCATGTATATATTTTTTAAAGCCAAAGGATGAAACAGAGACTCATGGCACATCGTACAGGTTCGCCCTACTGAACTAGTCCATAATCAGGTCACTGTGGGAGATTTCACATAACTATTCCTTGGAGAATCAAATTCGAATCAGAATGGTGGCATTAGAAAGAGAACATAGAGGGCCTCTGCAGGTCACAATTTTAGAACTAGATGATTTGAATGTATAGAGATACATCAGAAGCAATATCAAGCTCCTACGAAGTGAAAAAAGGTGTGTAGATCCTTTTAAATTTTTGCTTAAGATTGGTTTGAAATTTATTTTGAAGGAATTCAAAGGGCATAGTAGATCATTATTATTGGTAACTAGTGCCCCGAGGAAAGAAAATGAAAACACCTAGTAAGGAACCTGAAAGCTGTAGCATGACTCATGAAGAAGAGGAAGAAATGCTACATGATATATCAAAATTACAAGAACAAGTGCAACAAGTGTCACTTGCACAAAAAGCAGCAGAATCTAAGATGGATGGTTTAAGGAAAGATGTAGAAGCTAAGATGGATGGCTTAAAGAAAGGTGTAGAAACTAAGATGGATTACTTAAAGAAGGGCGTAGAAGCTAAGATGGATGGCATTGAAGCTAAGATGAATGGCATGGATGCTAAGATGAATGGCATGGATGCTAAGATGAATGGCATGGACGCTAAAATTGATGGCATGGATGATAAGATGGAAGAATTGACAATAAATATGAATAAGTTGCTACAAGGAATGGTCACTAATTGTGAAAAGGTACTAAAGGAAACTCATGATGAGAACAAAAGAAATGTTAATCATGATTCCATAGACTCTAATGTTGGA